>RJWM01029511.1:0-24380 GCA_004363535.1 Dasyprocta punctata
TCCGCCTTTGTTTATTTCATTCTTTTACTCTTTCCGTGGGCTACAGTTCTTGTTTTAGATTCTTCTTGGGTCCAGAGGACCCATCTCCCTCTTTTTTCCTTCTCTCTGTTATTATATTAGTTTATATTCCGGCATTTTGATGGTATATTCAGGGAGCCTCCCGGTCACGGTGTCATCTGGGCGGCCATCTTGGAGGAAGCCCCGAGTAACAGTATACTTAATAATAAAAGGTAGAATACTTTTGCTTGAGATGGGTATAAGAAAAATATGTTTACTCTCTCCATTACTATACAAAATAGTACAGAAATTTGTAGTCACTGCACTGAGGAAAGGAAAAATAAAAGCATATAGATCAGAAAAGAAGAAAAAAAAACTACTCCCCTTTTCAAACAACATGGTTGTCTATGTAAAAAATTCCAAACAATCTAAAAATCAACAAATAAACAAATTAAAACTAATAAGTGAGTTCAGTAAGG
Organism: Dasyprocta punctata; assembly: GCA_004363535.1. Taxonomy (NCBI): domain Eukaryota; kingdom Metazoa; phylum Chordata; class Mammalia; order Rodentia; family Dasyproctidae; genus Dasyprocta; species Dasyprocta punctata. Next base: position 477 of record RJWM01029511.1, read on the forward strand.
TTTTATTTAATAGGAGAATAGCACTTAAAAATTCATTATATTTCTATATACTAGCAACAAACATGTGGACACCAACATTAAAATATAATTTTTTAAAAGGAAATGAGGTACTTGAGTATAAATCTCACATGTGCAGAATTTGTATGCTGGAAACTACAGAATGCTGTTGCAAGAAGTCAAAGATCTAAATAAATGGAAAGACACCATGTTCATTGATTGGAAGGCTCACTATACTACAGAATGCTGTTGCAAGAAGTCAAAGATCTAAATAAATGGAAAGACACCATGTTCATGGATTGGAAGGCTCACTGTACTACAGACGTCAGTTATCTCCAAACTATTTTTCAGGTTCAATGAAATTTCAATCAAAATCAGAACAAAGAATTTATACATATAGACAAGATAATCTAAAATATATACACAAAAACAAAATCACTAGACTAGTAAAACAGTCTGAAAAAGAAAAAGAAAATGACAAGAATCTATTAACCCAATTTTGCGATTTATTCCATAGCTATAGGCATCAAGAGTGTGTGGTATTGGCAGAGGCACAGGGAGAAGAAAAAAGAGAGGTTAAAAATAGGTGGGAGGGAAATACAGACTTCTGGAAAGATACAACAGGAAGATTATTTCGATATTGGAAATATTCTGCACTTTGATTCTGTCAAAGTCACTGACCTGATTTGTATTGTACAATGTAACATCAACTGCAACCAGAATTGTTCAAGAACTGTGGAAAGCATTAAGTCTGTGAACTGAGGTGCCGCTGTACTATGATATGGAAGAAGTTATCATTAGAGGCAGCTGGGTAAAGTGTACACAATGTCCCTTTCTATTGTCTCATACAACTACACGCCAATCTGTAAGTATCTCACAGTACAAAATCTAGTGAATAAGGTTATCTTGACAGTTACAGAGAAAAATTTGACAAAATAGAGCATCAAGATAAAAATCTCTCAACAAACTAGAAGAAAAGGGAACTTCCTCAATCTGATAAAGGATATCTATGAAAAAGATAACTAACATAAGATAATGGGGAACAACAGAAGGCTTTCTGCTTGAAATCAAGAGGTTTTTTTCGATGTTACCCCCAGCACTGCCATTAACACAGTGCTTCCAATGCATTCCTGCTGTGATATCTGCCCATTGCTCCAATAAAAAAACACAATGTCATTCAAATAAGAAAGCTCTGTACTGGTCTTTTTATGATGCAGGAGTTCAGCAAGAAGTAGGGTGAGCAGCTCCTCCGGGGTGGACAGCAGCCCTGCCCAAAACCTCTCTGCTACCTCACCATGGTGAACCGCACCAGAAGGCCAAAAAATGGGCTCTCCCCTCACTACCACCATGACGGAAGGGAACACTCGGGAAGGCCCAGAGGGCAGAGGGGACTCTGGCTACACAGAGAGTCCCATCACGGGCGCATGGGACGCAGGGGAGAGACATCAAGGGCGCACGGGATGGAGGGGAGAGACAGTGGCATGGAAAGCTTGAAGCGACAAGAGCAGTACCAGCCAACAGGTGACTGAGGCCTCCTCAGGAGCAGCAACCAACTTGGGAGGAACCCCAGGACTTGGTGACTGGCTGTTTTCTCTCAATTTATTTCATGCTTTCTTATTTTTTGATGTTTTTTCTTTCTCTTTCTTTTCTGAATACTATGATTATTAAGAAAAATCACCAAAAATGAGGGGAAATGGCAAAGAAAAGTAAATGTCCTAATTCAACCTTGTCAACAAATCCCATTTTGTTGTTCTGGGCACAGTAACTGGTGGGATTACCATTGACTGTTGTTCACTGCCAGAATTCATGCAATTAGATGTTCATTTAATACGATGAAAGTTGCCAGTGACTCCAGTCCACCATGAAGAAAGCTGGAATAACGTCCTGCAAGGCTGTAGCATGATATCACAATCAGGACTTTGGCACTGAGAGAATTGAGACCCAGAACATTTTCATCATCTAAAGCAATCTTCCTGCGTTGCTTTGCGGACATCCACACCTCCCTCTCACTGACTTCTGAGTGATCTATTCTATGAATCTGCCCCACTGCCAGAACAACACGCTGTGGATTATTGTAGCTGTGGACTAAGTCTCAGAATTGGGTAGAGTAATGTTTCCCAATTTATATTTCATTTTCAGACTTTTACTATTCTAGTTATTTTGCCTTTAGATACACATTTTAGATTACCTTACCTGAATCTGTCAAAAGTCTTGCTATGATTTTGTTTGGAACTGTATTAAATCTGAGTAACAATTTGGTAATTACAGAAAGCCACTGGGTTTTGACACTGAAGAGAGAAATGATTCCTGTGTGGCTGAAACGGTTACTCCCAAAGCAGCTTTTGATTTCCAGTGGCTGTATTCTGGCGCTTGTGTGTGTCCACACATATTCTTTGAAGCTGTTTGGCCACCCTTGGCATTTGCTTTCTCACTAATGAGTTTAATACAGGCGATCTTATCCTCGGTGTGTCAGATGAGACACAGGTGTTCAGCTGCTTGAAAATCACACTTTGACACCAAGAGCAAGAAGGAATCGGGCCCACGGGGCCCATGAGCCTTACTCAGGGCCGGCAGGGAGGGGCCAGGCGCAGGCAGCCCACGGCCGTTGCGCACAGAGGGGCAGCACCCGCCCGTTTGTCTGCTCACTCTTCCACTTGTGGTTGCTGTGTGCCTGTTGCACGTGTAGTGTGTGCCGGCAGCTGTAACTATCATTTCGGTCCGTTAAACAACATTAGCTTATGCTGGAGGTTTTCTTTGCTTTGCTTCTCCTAGGTGTTACCACCTGAGGACAATGGTAAACTGATTCATGGCGAAAGTTTACAATGGTTTGTTAATTATCCTAGAGGACTAGACTGTGGCATCCTGGGAATTCACTGGAGTCCACGTCCAATGAGAAGGGCACATTTTCTGTGTCAAGAGTAGAAGAAATACTGAGGCTGGCAGAGGGTCCATTTCTGTGCATATAAATACTGATTTCCAGAGCAGAGCTGGCTGAGCAAAGACTTTTGAGTACTAGGAACTGACGGCTTTGTTCACAACATGCAAGCTGGACACAGAGAGGTACAGGCTCCATAAACTTACGTAATAGGAGTAAGATTTGTTTGAAGTCTTAGAACTGGAAATAGCCTCCTTTTCCTGACAAATCTTTTTCTAACAGAATTGCATCACCATTAAGAGAATGACTTTCTAGTAGGTGATTTTTGGCTAAGGTTTTAGGAATGTTCAAGATTTACTGAAAGTCAGACACTTGTGAAAGAAAATACATCCTAATTCCTTTGTCAGACAAATCTGCTCAGATACATACACCCCAATACCTTACAACCATCAGCCGAGTGCCAGAATTGTGTCAAAATCTGTTTTCCAGGTTTTTAAAAAGTCCATGTGTACAAGGCCAGCTTTCAAAGGCCAGGGTCATCTCTTACGGCCTGATGTAACCATTAATCCCTGCTGCTGTAAGAAAGTGGTTACAACCAACACCAGCCCCTCCTTCTGGGTGGAAACACCTTTCTTTGTTGGAAGACCTTCAAGAAGCTGCACAATAATCTCCATTGTGAGTGGGCAGTTGAGCTCATAATTGAATAAAAGAGCAGATCCCTTTGTTTAAAGGAACATGAGTGAGACTCTGTGCTTCAACCCTCGGGCTGTGCCCCCTGGGACCTGATGAGGTGCCTGCTGTTGCTGGGAAGGACACCCCCTGGGTACCTCAAGCAGACCCCTTTCCTTAACCCATGGCCAGAGCTCACAAAACTGTTATTTTCTCTTAGGAGACAAAGAGCTGAGTTCACCCCAGTTCTTTTCATGAGCAACCTTGCTGAAGTCAGCACCGTCACCTCCCTGCATGCGTAGCCCGTAGCCAAGTCACCAAACGAGGCTGTACTGAAAGAACCCAGTCATGAATCTCCCAGCCTATTCCCAGTGCCTGATTTTGAACAAAATGCAATCATGCTCACAAAACTAGGAATTTGATTTTTTAAAAAATCTACAGTGAGTTACACAGAGCTGCTCCTTTGTCAGCCAAACTCCCTTACTGTTGACATTTGCATCTGCTTACGGATACTAGAGCCAAAAAATACACAAGGCCAAATAAGAGGCAGGGGAAATTCCTCTGAGGGCTGTAAATTGAATGTAAATCCCGCTCTGCTGTGGAAAACTGAATTGCAGCACAGTCAGGACGGCGGGCAGCATTCCACAGCCGACCCTGCCGCTGAGCCCCGCTCTAATTTGGCCTCCCCTCACCCACATGCTCAGGCCGACACAAAAGCGAGGGTCCAGCTGCTTTTATTTTCACTGAGGGGAACAGTGCTCAGCTTTGGAGGAGGAGAAATAAAATGTTCAAGTCAAACAAAGAGGGTGAAAGTCTGAAAACCACCTCTACCCCCATCCACCCTTTCAAACGTCAGCCTAAATTTCTTGTTCCCAACCTCACACTAATACAATGTGACATTCTCAGGCCTGGAATTTGGTCTTTCAGAGTTGGTTCTGCTCCAGGTCCTCCATGAACTTTCAGTGCTTCCCCCACAGCCCCTCCCCAAGCCACCCACATGTCCAGTTCCAGGAAAAAAAGAGAGAAAGCAAAAAGGAGAGAGACAGTGAAAGAAGAGACAGAAACAGAAAGGCTGAAAGAAAAAGAAAGAGAGAACAGATTATATGCACTGACAAATCCCAAGGAAAAAGCACTGGTATTACTCTTCCTTCCTAACTGGTGATTTTCTTTCACGGTTTATTGGGAGAGCCACTGTGAGAAAGCATCTGAGGAAGTCATGTCCTCGACTTGGTTCCAGTCCAGCTGTGGCAACACTGGGCCCTGGGTGTTCTGCACCCTCAGCTCTTCCTGGACGCAGCCTCTGCTGTTTGTGGGTCCACCCATCTCCTTCGTCTGCCCCTAAGACCCTGGAGACCCTGAAGCAAGCTGTGGGCTCCATGCTAGTTCCAAGGGCACTGACACCCCATTGCCCCTGCCCACCTCGGCCTTGCTGTGCCCCAGTCTTCCCCAGACCTGGGCATCAGCACTGTCAGCTATCAGGAACAACCGGATTCCAAAGGTTTCCATGGAGACTGGATCCAGCAAGGAATTTCTGAGGCTCTGGAGGACCAAGGGGAGCCTTCGGAGATAACTAGCACAGGACTGAAGAGCTCTTTTTTCTTTCTTATTTTTAAAGGTTTCTTGTGGTGCCAGTTATGATTGTTATTCTTTAACACACAGTCAAAAATATGAATAACATGCACAAATGCAGTTGGTTCTCTGACACCTGAGCGTAACTGGTTCCAGCATCACTGTGAATGCCAAAAATCTGCAGGTGTGCAGGTCCCGTGTGTCTAATGCCAAGGTATTTGCACAGACACCTGTGTGTTTAAAGTCTTCTCTAGATGACTCACACAATGCCTCACGCAGTGTAAATGCCATGTCAATAATTATTTTATTGTATTGTTTAGGAAATGACAAGAAAGAGGTCTGTACATGTTTGGTGCAGATGAAATTATTTGAAAGAAAATTTTATTATCATTAAACCATGGCTATTGAACCTGCAGAGGCAGAGGGCTGAATGAACGCATAGCTGCTTTGCCATGTGGGTGACGTAGGAGCTCTGGAATGAAGCACAGAGAATGGGCCTCCAACTTGGCCTTTTCCATCACAAATTGGACAACAGAGGTACTTTTGCAGTTACTTTCCTGTTTGCCTTCACTGCTGACCGACAAAGCACAAAGGGGTCAGACTGGTGTGTGGGCATCTTGCTCCCATGCCCTGACCTTGATCGGTCTCTTAGCACTGGTCCTGCTGGGCACCATGCTAAGCTGGCCGGGTCTTGGTGACAGCCGGGTGCAGTTGCCCACTTTCTCACTGCACACAGCCTTCTGAGGCTGTCACAACTAAGAAGTAGATTTGGAGTCCACAAAAGCATAATTCTGGAAGTGCAGTTTCCTTTTTTGGGCAGGAGAAACTGACAACGTGTGTGTATCTGATGATGAACTGACACTTTTATGGACCAAGTGCAAGGCCACTGCTGAGGATAAGAAGAACTGTCATGGCAACCGAAATGGTGTGCATCTCTATGGAGCATCTGCTGATAGTGACCAGTCTCCTTGGAGAGAGAAAGTTTCCAGGGGAAAGAGCTTTACTTCTTAGAGTAAAATAATTGTGTTGAAAATCATTTTGGCTAAAGGTAGCCTTGTATTAGTCTATTTGATGCTGCTTTGGCAAAATACTTGAGGCTGACTAATGTGTAAGGAATTTGTTTAGCTCACTGTTTTGGTGGCTGAAGACCAAGCGTGGGCGGCCCCATGTGTTGGGCCTCTGGGGAGGAGACCCTGGCTGCATCATGCAGGGCAGAGATGCAGATAGGGGAAATCTGAGCACAGAGGGGCCAAGCCCAGGGGTGGCCTCACATGATAGCAGCCTCCAGTCCCTTTTGAGATTGGTGTTCTCCTGACCTCGTTACTGTCCACTAGAACCCACCTCATAAGGTCTCAGCACTTCAACATCCTTGAGAGACAGACTATACCCAAGCTATAGCAGGCCTAAAATTCTGTATGACTTACAGAAATACTACATGGCTTGTTCACAAGGCAGCAAAAGAAGCAAGGTGTGGACAAGAATCTTTCTGTCCCTTGTATGCAGACTACCTGCCCTAGGGTGGGTGTAGCACTCACACCCTTAATCTTAGCCAGAACTATGCCAAACCAATCAGCAGAGTGATTCACTAATTACACACTCTCAATACCAGCATCACACATTCTAGATTCAATCATCTCTGAAAAAGTCCCGCCTGTGACCACAGGAGGCTTTGGGGGGACATCTAGACACAAGCCATAACATTCCACTCCTGGCCCCTCAAAGACTCATGCACATTCTTTTATGCAAAAGGCATTTAGTCCATCTCTAAGAGTTTCCAAACTCTTTAAATTTCAGAATTTCTAAAAAAAAAAAAACCCAAATCCCAACTCCCCTCTGAGATTTAAGGCAAATTCTCAGCTATGAACCCCTGTACAAATAAAAGGTATACACATCCAACATTCAATGGCACAAAACAGACATTTGCATTTTAAAAGTTACAAACAGGATAATACAAAGGAATGAGACCAAAGCAAGCCCAAAATCCAGCAGAACAAACGTTAAATCCTGTAGTTCCATGTGCAGCATCAAAGGCACTCTGTGGCAAGATGTGAACTCCAAAGGGCTTGGTTGGCTTCCTGCTAAGGCACTGCCAGTGGTTGTGGCACCCATGGCTCCTCTCCTGGGCCCTCTGCTCCATCCTTGTAGCCTTCCTTAGAGGATCCACATTCCCGGCTTTGGTAAACTTCTGGGGTCTCTACTGTACCTTTGGCCTCACACTCACAGCTTCACATACTGTCCTCTCAGGGGAGCACTGCCTGGCCTCCCAGGCCTTCTTCTAAAATCTGAGTGAAAGCCTTCCTGACCTCACAACTCTTCCATTCTCATGCACCTAACACCAGCACCACATGGATGATGTCAAAGTCTGGTGCCACCTGCAGCAGTACCCAGCCTCCCTCCTGTCTTGGCTATAGGGGTCAAGTATGTGGACTGCTGAGAATTACCTCAAGGAACAAATTCTCTAGACTATTACCATTCTGGAACAGGGTGCCCTGTGGTTTTCTTCTCAAAGCAAAATTTTTTGCTTTTACAGTTTTGAGGCTGCAGAGAGTGGAGTCCTGCTTGTTCTTGTGATGCTCTCAGGCCATCTTTTCTACTCTCCTGTTCCTTCTCAGCAATCAAGATTTGTGCTCTTGATTTGCAGGTCAGAGCTTTACTGGAGCTTCCTTTCTGGCCAAACTCAAAATGTTTTAAATCATTCTGTTGAACTCTTTGCTCTTGATTCTCAACATAAATCTGGCTTAAAGCCCCCACTGCCCAAACATTCAACTGCCTTGAAATTTCTTCTACAACATTAATTAGTGCACTCCCCTCAATTTCAGTCTCAGGCAAAGTCTCTGGACAAGAACAAAACACAGTCAAACTTTGTGCCAAGGTATAACACACATTGTCTGCTGTTCAGCATCTGATGCAGTCCTTCTTCCCAGCAGAAACCCTCTGAGCCTATATTTTTCAGGCATTCTGGTCTTCTGAGCTCTGACCAGAATCTCCCATACAATACAGCTTAGGGTGTTCCAGCTTTACCTTTTTAGCTGGCATGTCTGAACTTTTCCAAATTCTCCCCATAAGTCATTCCCAAAGGCTCCTGAACCACAGGGTCAGGTATAATTACAGCAATGATCCCACTCCTGGTACCAAGTTCTGTTTTAGTTACTTTTCTCATGCTAGAACAAAATACCCAACACCCAAAGTTAAAAAAAGGAGAGGTTTATTTAGGTCACAGCTTGCTGAGGTTTAAGTTTATAGTCAGCCAGCACCAAGGCAAGGTGGCTTGGCAGAGAATGGCTCATAGCACCCACAAGGTAGCAAGAACCACAAGGGAGAGACAAGATTCTTTCTGTCTGTCTGGCCCTTATATTGTATGCAGGCTACCTGCCCTAGGGTGGGTGTAGTACTCATACCCTTAATCCTAGACAGAATTATGCCAAACCAATCAGTGGACTGATTTACTAATCACACACCCTTAATCCCAGCATCACACACTCTAGATTCAGCCAGCTCTGCAAAAGTCCCATGATCTCAAGAGGTTTTGGTGGGACATCTGACATAATCCATGACATATAGTCATGTCTCTCCCAACATAGGGACAAGGTGGTTTACCATGTAAAGATGCGTGACTTTTAATTTTATAATATAGAACACTGGTTCCATCAAGTCATTGGTTGCAGTTTCTGAAAAGCATTTCAATAATAGGTTCCAGTTAAAATTCCACCAACTTCCCTGTGTGTTTACTATCCATTCATTCAGTGGTGCCAGGACTTTCACCTGTGGCATCTCATGGCCTCTTCACTGAGTTCTCAACTACATGAGTGTCACCATAGCCCTCTGTACAGATCAAGTTTTAAAAGGCACACCCCATCCCCACCTCAGCCTCCTGATGAACACAAGGATGAACTTCTTTGTGAAATGAAACTCACCTCCACCCTGGGCTGGTGACTGGTCCACCAGGGCTGTACAGTAGACATCAGCTACACATTCAGGAGTCAAATGTGCCTTCCCAAATAGGGGCCTTGAGCCGTAGTCCTGAGCCCCTGTGTCCAGCATCAAGAGACCCCTTCAAGGCCATTCCTTTCTCTTCCTCAGGAATCTCATCAAACTTAGCTCCAGTGATCAGTTCTGTTCATCTCTTCTCTCTGCTGTGTCCCCAGCAGTGAAGTACATGAAGCTCTTCCACTCAACCCCCTCAAAAAAGCCATATCTGAAAAATACTAAGCATTTCCATCTTTGAGGAAGACCCCTCAGCTCAACTCATTTCAAGAGTGCTGCCTGTGATCCAAGCAACTTTGGAAATTAATAGGACCCAAATCATCTTCTTGTGAGTCCTTGACTTAAAGGGTAGTCTAATTTTTATTTTGTTTTTTTAGGAAATTAATAATAATACTTTTATTGAAAAATGCAATTGTTTAAAAACAAAAAAATCACAATTGTATAATTTATGAGTTGCAATGTAGTGTTTTGATGTATGTATACAATTTTGCACTATTAAATCAGGGTACTTAAACTTTGTCACTTACTCATCATGTTTAATGCTGACCATTTGAAATTCACTCTCTTGATTATCTTAGAATATATATTTTTATCGAGCCCTGTATAATAAAGGATATCCAAATCAATAAGCCCTCTTTTCTATCTGAAACCTCACACCCTTTGTTGAACAGAGATCCCATCCCTCCATCCTCAACTCCCAACCTCTACCATTGTCCTGCTCCCTACTTCTGTAAAAACAATGTCATTCAGATTTCACACATACGTGGGATCATTTGGCATTTGTTTTTCTCTGCTGGTCTTATTTTACTTAGCATAATGTTCTCCAGATTTATCTATGCCATTTCAGATGACAGAATTCCCCTCACCACATTTTAGGACTAAATACCCCATTGCATATATGTGCCACACTTTATACATTCATTGGTTGATGGACTCTTAGATTTCTTCTATTTCTTGGCTACTGTGAATAGCACTCCAAGGTACATAGTAGAGCAGGTATCTCTTTGACATATTGATTTCATTTTTTAAAATATATACCTTGAAGTGGGATCACTGAGTTACATGGTAATTTTTGTTTCTTTGTGTGCCTTCCATACTGCCTAACTTAATGGCTGCATTAATTTATATTCCTATTAAAAGCTTGTGAAAGTTACCTTCTCTCCATACCTTTGCCAATACTTACCTTTCATCTTTTCGGTAAAATCTGTTCTTTAGTCCTGCTGAGAATTTTTGTGCATCTGTTGGATATTTGTAGGCCTTTTTATGAGAAAGATCTGTTCAACCTTTTCCCAGCTTTGGAGACAAGAAATGCCTTCTTGTGTCTTTCTTCACTGTCATCACGTTTCTAAGTACATCAAAGTGTGTTTAATAACCACCAACAATCTTGTCCTCCACACACATCTAACAAATGCCCAGCACAGTCTACCTGACAGGCAGCAGGGAGGAATCTACCATTGCACTCACCCAGACTGACACAAATCACTTGTTACAGAAAGATAAGGTTCACTCGGTTTTTCAACATTAAAAATCTTAACAGGATTTTCACACTATTTATCAGAATTTTAAGAACAAAATATTGGCCTAAGAAATAGAATTGCCTAAGAATTTTGACTAAGTTTACTTCAAAATGGCTTTAATGAATTTCTTTGTGTCTGCGTGATTTTTTTCTTTCTTTTTTTAACTTTAAAAACAATAAAAACAATGATACAAAATTTTCAAAACAAGATAGTAGGAGAGTGGGAATAGTTAACATTGCATATTGTTACCTTCGGAGTAGTTGCTCATATCACAAGATACAGGCATGCAAAATTGATCAAACAATATTGGCACACACCTTTATTTTCAGTGAACTAATAGAAATTGGTAGTGTAACGGTCTTAGCTATTATATATACATATTTTTTTTATTTTTCAATTCCTTCTTTTCTCCTTTCCTCCATCTCAGTTTCTCTTTCCTTTTGAACAGTTTCTTCCCATTTCACAGTATCTATTGTCCATTTTGGATTTTATCTATACTTTTAGCTTCTTACACTAGGGAGATAATACAATGTTTACACATGAGAGGCTGGTTTATTTCACTTATAAGAATGGTCTCAAGTTACATCTATTTACCTATAAAAGTCTCAAATTTACCCTTTTTTATAGATGAGTACTACTCTGCTGTATAAAAACGCCACATATTTTTTATTCATTCCTCAGTTGAAGGGCTTTTGGGTTGTTTCCAAGATTTAACTATTACAACTTGTGCTGCTATAAACATGGGTGCACATGTATCACTGTGATATGATGGGAAAATACTTAGAAGGGGAATAGCTGGGTCAAATGGGACCTCTAATCCTAGTTTCTTAAGGAATATCCACATTGATTTCCACCAGTCTACACTCCCACCAACAGTGGAGAAGAGTTCCTTTTTCCCCACAGCTCCTCCAGCATTTGTTATTGTTGATCTCTTGATGATAGACATTTTTTTTGGAGTAAAGTGGAATCTCAGTGTTGTTTTAATTTGCATCTCTCAAGTGACAAATGATGTTGAACATTTTTTCATATATTTATTTGACACCCGTACTTCTTCATTAGAGAAGTGTGTATCCATCTCTGATGTTCTTCATTTTTGGATTGGATCTTTGAACTGGGGTTGGGGGTTGATATTTTAGATTCTTTATATGTTCCGGATATAAGTCCTTTGTCTGAGGGACAGTTGAGTAATATTTTTACCCACTCTGTAAGATGTCTTTTCACTCTGTTGGTGATTTCTTTTCATGTGTAAAACATTTAATAAGATAAGATCCCAGTTGTTGATTATTTGAGGTATTTCCTATGCAGTTTGGTTTTAGTTCATGAAGTTTCTGCCTACACCTATGTGTTCAAGATTTCTACCTACTTTCTTTTCTAGTACATTTGATATTTCTGTTTGAATATTTAGATCTTTGACCCATTTTGATGTTAGTTTAGTGTATGGTGGTAGACATGGGTCTAGTTTTAGTCTTCAGCATGCAGAGAGCCAGTCTTTTCAGTACCATTTACTAAAGAGGCTTTTGTCCAGTGAATGTGTTTGGCCCCTTTATCAAAGATAAGGTGACTGAGTGTGTTTGTAGTTGGGTCTGCATCTTCTAGTCTGTTCCACTGATCATCAGGTCTGTTTTTTGCCAGTGCCATGCTGATTTTATCACAGTAGCTTTGTAGTATAATTTCAAGTCAGGGCCTGTGATGCCTTTTGCCTTGCCTTTGTTGCCCAGGATTGCCTTTGCTATTCCAGGTCTCTTCTGTTTCCTAATGAGTGTTAGGAATGTTTTTTCTACATCTGTGAGGTATGCTAATGGTATTTTTCTCAGGATTGCATTAAATCTATATAACAGTTTTAGGAGTATTGCCATTTTCACAATTTTGGCTCTTCCCACCCATGAGCAAGGGATATCTTTCCATTTTGTGGTATCCTCTTCAATCTCCTTTTTCAGAGTACTGTAATTTTGAATGCATACATCTTTTACTTCCTTTGTTAGACTGATTCCTAAGTATTTCTTTTTCTTCTCTTCTTTGTTTTTTTGGGTGCTATCATGAAGGGTATGGTTTTCCTAATTTCTCTCTCAGTGAGCTTGTTTTTTGTGTACAAGAATGCTATTGATTTTTGAGTATGGACTTTGTATCCAACTATGCTACTGAATTTGTTTATTAATTCTCAGAGTATTTTGGTGGAGTTTTTGGGGTCTTCTATGCAGAGTATCATGTCATCTGTGAATAATGATTATTTAGCTTCTTTTCCAATCCTTATTTCCTTTTATTTCTCTCTCTTGCCTAATGTTTCCAGAACTATATTGAATAGGAGTGGCAGCAGTGGACATCCTTGTCTTGTTCCTTATTTTAGAGTGAAAGCTTTCAGTTTTTTCCATTTATTATGACGTTGGCTGTTGGTTTGTCATGGATGACTTTTATCAGATTGAGGCAAAGACCATCTATTCCAGTTTTCTAGGGTTTTTATCATGAGTGTTGCAGTTTATCAAAAGTTTTTTCTGCATCTATTCAGATGATTATGTGATTTTTGTCTTTGGGTCTGCTGATGTGGTGTATTACACCACATCATTTTGATTTTGTATGTCAAAACATCCCTGCAATGAATTCCACTTTGTCATAATGTACAATCTTCTTAATGATTTGCTGCATTCTGTTTGCTAGTATTTTATTGAGGATTTTTGAATCTATGTTCATTAAGAATTTTGGCCTATAGTTCTCTTTTTTGGTTGGGTCTTTTTCTGGTTTTGGTATCAGGGTGATACTTGGAATGAGTTAGGGAATACTGCTTCTCTTTCAATTTCATTAAAGAGTTGGAGGAGTATTGACATTAGATCTCTAAATTTCTTGTAGAATTCAACCTTGAATCCATCAGGACCTGGGCTTTTCTTTGTTGATATGTTTTTAGTTACATTTTCCATCTCATAATTGATATTGGGTTGTTCAAAATTTTTACATCTTCTTGATTCAGCTTTGGCAATTCTTATGTATCTTGGAATCTGTCCATTTCTTCCATGATTTCCATCCTATGAAAGTAAAGATTTTTGAAGCAGGTATTGATGATCATCTGAATTTACACAGGATCTGTAATGATTTCACCCTTTTCATTCCTCAGTGCATGAATTTGAGTCTTGTTTTTCCTTTTTTGATAAGGTTGGCTAAGGGTTTATCAGTTTTATTTATTGTTTCGAAGAACAAACTCTTTGATCCATTAATTCTTTGGATTATTTTCTTCGTCACCATTCCATTAATTTCTGCTCTGATCTTTATAGTTTCCTCCCTTGTATGGGTTTTGGGCTTGTCTTACTCTTCTTTTTCTAGATGCTTGGGTTGCAACATTAGGTTGGTTATTTATGCTTGTTCCATTTCCTGATGTGAGAATTCATCACTGTAAGTTTTCCTCTCAGGGCTGCTTTCATTACATTCCATAAGTTTCAGTATCTTCAGTCGCATTTAGTTGTAGATATTGTTTAATTTTTTCCTTATTTTCATCTGTGACTCATTGGTTGTTTAGGAGGGTGTTAATTGATTTCTGTGTTTATGGAGTTTTCGTGGTTTCTTTTGCCATTAATTTCTGATTTCATTGCACTATGGTCAGATAATATGCATGGGATAATTTCAATTCCTTTGCATTTGCTTAAGCATGTTCTATAGGCTAGTATATGATCTATTTGAGAGAACATCCCATGTGCAGCTGAGAAAAATGTGTATTCTGATGATGTTGGGAGTGAACACTGAAAACATCTGCTAAATCCATTTGCTCACAGGTTTGGTTTAGTTCTGAGATTTCTTTCTTGATTTTTTTTCTAGTTCATCTATTTCTTTGTGACAATGGGTTTTAAGGTCTCCTGCTGCAACTGTGTTATTGCCTATTTGATTTTTCACATTTATTAGTATTTATCTTATATAGTCTGGTGCTTTTGTATTTGGTGCATACATATTTATGATTGTTATCTTTTCTTATTGAAGTTTTTCCTTAACAAGTATGTAGTGACCTTCTTTATCTCTTTTGATCATTCTTGGTTTGAAGTTCACATTGTCTGCAAACAAAATAGCTACCCATGATTTTTTCTGGATTCCTATTATGTGGACTATTGTTTTCCATCTTTTGACTTTCAGTCTGTGAGTTTCTTTTTGAGTTAAATGTGTTTCTTGTATACAGTTTATTGTTGAATCTTGTTTCTTGATCCATTCTTCCAGTGTGTTTCTTTTGACTGGTGAATTGAGACCATTTATGTTGATGGTAATAACTGATATGCATTGACTTATCTTTGTCATGTTATATTCCTGCTGTTTGTTCCCTGCTTTTCACTTCTGTTTAATTGCTTGCCCTTCTTGGTGGTTTCTTTCTGTTTTTGTTCTTGAATTGTGGTCATTTTTATCTCTGTCTAAAATATCTTTCAGTTCTCTTTGTAGGGTTGGTTGGGTGGTCACGAATTTCTTCAGTTGTTGTTCGTCATGGAAGTATCTTTTTTTTTTTTTTCCGGCACCGGGGATTGAACTCAGAACCTTGCGCCTGACAGACAGGCGCTTAAGTCACTGAACCAAATTCCCAGCCCCTTCATGGAAGTATCTTAATTCTCCATTCATTTTGAAAGATAGTTTTGCAGGGTACATCAATCTGGGTTGGAAGTTGTTTTCTTTTAAGGCTTGAAAATACTTCACTCCAATCTCTTCCTGGCTTGAGGCTTTGTGTTGAGAATTGTGCCATGACTCTGGTGGGCTTGCCTTTGTAGGTGATCTGTTTCTTTTCTCTGACAGTTTTTAATATTCTGTTCTTGTGCTGAATTTCTGAGATCTTGATTATTATATGTCTTGGTGTAGTTTCATTTTTAAATAATGTAATAATTACACATGTGTATTACATACAATGTAACTCAATACTTGTGTAGGATATTTAATAGCAAAACCATGGTAGCTGGTTTTAGTGGCACTTGTCTATGATCTTAGCACTTGAGATGATAAGACAAGAGGATTGCCATGAGTCTGAGGTCATCCTGGGCTACCTAGTAGATTCAAAGTCACCCTGAGCTATGTAACAAGCTCCTGTCTCAAAAACAAATAGAACAGGATAACTATTGCTGCCCTTCCATTAAACGTTTATCCTTTCTTTGTTTTGGGAAAATTTGAACTCCTCTCTTCTAGTTTTACAAAAATATGTAATGAATTATAAACGATGGATACCTCCTCACTATAGGACACTAGAATTTACTCCTCCTATGCAGCCATGTTTTGGTACCTGCTACCTTTCTCCATCCACCACTCCTGCCCTCCAAATGTATAGCAACCACTATTTCACTCTCCACTTCTGTATCATTAACTTTGTCAAATTTTCCAAATAAGTGTGAGTGTGTCATGCTTACCTTTCTGTGTCTGGCCCATTTCACTCAACATTGTGTCCCACAGTTCCATCCACTTTGTTGCAAGGGCCAGCACTGTGCTCTCTTTTGTGGCTTGCTAATCTCCCGTTGTATGCATACTCAGGTAGTCTAAATTTCAGAATGGGATTCACTGCTTCATGGAAGCAACAATTGCAACAAGATGAGCCACTCTAAGGTGGGCAGACATTACACTCAGAAGGTCCTCTGGCAGTTCATGGGAAGTCTGTTCCCTGTGGTCATCAAGTTTCCAGCCCCACAGAACAAGGGACACCCTAGGGGATGCCCACAAGTCTTGGAACAGGGTGCAGTGGTAGAGATAAATGGTGATGGTGTTAAGCACCCATGGCCGGACAGTTCACACACAGAACTTCCGGTTGTTATTCCCATTTCACAGTTGAGGAAGCCAAGGCTCAGGGAGTTCAAGTGATCATCCTGTCAATGATACTTACAGTTACTGTTTCATATACATTTACTTCAACCTGGCATCAAATTAAGTGATTTAAATACTTCATGTTATTGCACTGTTATGGCTACCTTGATGCCCTGAATCAACTGAAAATATTTACCCTTCATGATCATTTACAGGCCTGCCTTTCCATTGGATGGCACACAGCAGCAGCATTCACACGTCTGTGACCACGCTACCTAAAGACACTTAGGAAAGAGCACTGCCAGAACTGCTTCTGAAAGTGACAAGAACAATGGGATAAGTGTGTTTGATGCAAGGGGAGGTATTTTAAGGGAGATTAATGGCAATTTGTCTTTTACTGTAGTAATTTTTAAATTTAAACTTTCCCCACGTAATTTGATCACATCCCCTGTAGTATTAGCTTTATTGTTCTAGTTTTATAGAAGGTGACACTGTAAATTAGAGTGATCAAGCTGCGGAAAGCTACACAGCTAATGGCCTGTAAACGAGTGGACCCTGGTCCTTGGAGCTGGACGTTCCATCTGTGTGACCATCCCGTCCCAGCCTCCCAGAGGCTGCAAGTGGCCTGATTCTGCCCTCAGCTCTCTGCTTCCTAGCAAAATCTGTCCCTCCCTCCCAAGCAGCTGGGTGTCTCCTACCTGGGAAGGTTGACTGCATAGAGTTGACATTCTGGTTCCTGCCAGTAACCCAATCCACACTTACAGAACCATGGCAAATCAGTCTTTCCAAAGACATTTAAGAAGTTTGAAGAAGCTGTAGACTGAGTATTCCACTTAGAAATGCTTTTAACTGTTTCTAAAGAAATGTGACTAAACCATAAATGATTTGAATATATCAGTGCTTGCTCACATTGCAAAAGATGTGTTCCTATACCTTGGCATTTCCAGAATGAATGAAACTTGGGAAGCTGGCATCTCGGGAAATTCTGGGGTAATGCAATAGACAAAGCCCCATGAGGGAACATTCTGTGGTTGGCAAATACTCTTGAGAAACACAGCTCTTGTCTTCTGTTTGTTTTCTATGCATCTTTCCGTGGGAAACCCTTTGTGTTTTGTCGTCTACCTTTATATGTGAACCCAAATCAGCTTTCAGAGGCAAACTGCACTGTTTGTGTGGCTCAGAAACAGCATTTGCCCTTGGGAACAGAGAAGAAAATCTTCTGTAGAGCTATCTACAAAATGTTTCAGTGGTGAGATTGCCAGAAAGTCTACAAGTCATAAAATAGGTGTTAAATATTTGATAGAATGAGACAGACTTCTCACACGCTCATCATTCTTCGAGACCTTGGCAAAACCACCCTCCACAGGCTGCCCCACAGCTGGTCACAAGGAGCCTTGCCTGTTGTCCAAGGCAGCCCCAGGCCCCAGTGAGGTGTGGTGGGCCAGCTGGGGAGCATGCGATATCTCTCCTAGAGACTCACAGGGCAAGCCGAGCAACCAGGGCGGGCGGGCCGGATGGGTGGCATCACCCAGCGCCTCCTGGTCTCGGCCGCAGTGACATTAATGACGTCCTCAAGTGTAATGTGAGCTTGTGGACTGATACACTGGCTTTACAACTTGCCAGGGAGCAATATGTCCATACATAAGTGGATTTTATGGGAAGAATGTCCATTATATTATCCATTATTAAGAAAGTCCACTCTCTTAAATGAGTGCCCCAGGGGTCAAGTGTAAAAGCTTTTTAGGAAGCCCTCGTCAAGCTAGCCTGGCTGCTCAGGAACATCTAGTCTCAGTGGCGCTTCCACATCTAGTGTCTGGATGCTTGGGTCAGTTGGAAGTGCCAGGCCCTGAATTTGCAAGACGTCTCAGGAGTGTGCTTGGGTGTCCTCGGAAGACACTCAAGAAGGAAGGCTGCCACTGTGGCCCTGCTGCTGGCCCCGTGGGCTTCTGCATGATGAAACTGAGAAGCCACAGTTCTCAGAGAGATCCCTTTGGCATTGGGGAAGGTCTGCAGCATCTCATGCAGGGGCAGCACCCACCCGGCGACACAGGTGTAGCACAGCTGCGCCTGTCACTGCCCAGGAAAACTCCAAGGTCTTGCAGGCGCTCTGGCTCCAGGCTGCGTGATTCTGACCAAATCACTTGATGTGCCTGATTTCCAGTTTTCTTACCTGTAGACTGGAAACAGGAAAGTCCATGGGGGCAGAGGCAAGATTAGGGGCGAGAGCACATGCAGGAGACCCCCTCAGACAAAAACATTCACTACCTGAACCCGTGTGAAGCCATGGAAAAGAGGGTGCAGTGGGCACCTCCAGAAGCATGACACGTGTGTGGATGTGCCACGTACAGGAAGGCACCCAGCTTCCCGTACCCATCCTGCCTCAGTGACCATCAGAAGGAAGAATATCTACCCCTGCCATTCCAAAAGACAGCACTGGACCTGAACAGAGACAAACAGCCTCGAGCCTCCTCTGCACGGGGAAGCTTCTGTTGCCTAATCAAGGTCAATGGTTAGATTTGTGCATCAACTTGCCTGGGTCGTGAGGTGCCCAGATATTTGGTCAAACATTATTCAGGATGTTCTGTGAGGGTTATTCTTAAAGAACATTTAAATTAGTAGACTGAGTATAGCAACCCCCCCTCTGCAATGTGGTGGGCATCGGCCAATCAGTTGAAGACATGAATAGAATGAAAAGACTGACCCCCTCCACAAATGAGGATTACCCAATTACGTGTTGTCAGATTTCACTGGCCACATTCTCTCTGCCTAACTACCTCTGAACTGGAACATTGGTTTGCCTCCTACCTTTCGACTTGAACTAAAAGTCAGCTTTGTGCCCAATATAGTAACAGAACACCTGAGATAATCAGTTTATAAAGTCATTAGGTTCATTTAGTTCATAGTTCTGGAGTTTCTAGTCTATGGTCTGGTGGGCATACAGCCTTGGAGCCTGTGGCAAGGCAGCACATCATGGAGGAGCAAATGTTAGCGCAAACTGCTCACCTCATGGTGGCCAGGAAGCAAAAAAAAAGAGACAATGGAAGAGGCAGAGGCTTCACAGACCTTTTCAAGGTCACGCTCTCAGTGACCTAAAACTTCCCATGAGGCCCTACCTCTTAAAGTGTCCATCGCCTCCCAGCAGTGCTGAGCAGGAGACTAAGGCTTCAACACATCTCAGCCATTCCAGATCCAAACTATAGCAAGGTCTCGCTGAAACTTGAGCTTGGCGGTTTTCAGAATGGAGCTACCCCCTCAGCTGTCCTGGTTCTCAGATCTCCTAACTTGGCTTGGAACTTATCCCTCAGTTTTCCTGGTTTTCCAGCTTGCTGAGGCTGATCATGGACTTCCCAGTCTCCATAATCACTTGAGCCAATGTTTTAAAGAAGTCTGTGTGTAGCTATAGACATCTTTTGGGGTCTATTTCACTGGAGAATGCTGACTCATTCCCAAATGGCTCTCACTCGAGCCATTTCAGCTGTGAGAGAATGGAGGGATGGAGGAGAAAGCCCAGTGTGTGCTTTGCTGGGCCTCTGGCAGAACAGCAAGATGAGCCCGCGGCCAGTGGAGCACATGGGACACCTGTGCCCAGCTGCTGCCTCGGGGATCTGCTCCGGAGCAGGAAGGCTGCAGGCGAGGGCATCTCCTGCATCGTCAGACCCCTCCAGGGTCCACCTGTGTCCTGGCTCCTTACTAAGGTTTGGAAAGAGCTGCGTAATGATAGGAAATTCCTGGCCAGGGGTTTAGCTCAGCAGCACAAGCACCTTGCAAGCATGAGGTCGTGAGCTCAATCTCTGGTACAAAAAAAAAAAAAAAAAAAGATAGGAAATCCCTGAAATACAAAGTTTTCACCAACCATCCTATTGAAACATGTAACATGTTAACTTTTTGTTCTTGACTTTTTATTTTTTGTACCGGGGATCGAACTCAGGACCTTGGGCTTGCCAGGCAAGTGCTTGAGCCACCGAGCTAAATTCCTGACCCCATGCTCTTGACTTTTTAAAATTATGATTGTAAAGTATGTTGTGGAAGGCTCAGAAGCACAGAGAGATATCTAAAGGAATTGCCGTCCGTCGCTGCAGCCTTGCCTGCAGGAGCGGGGCGGATGTGTGCTATCCGGGCACCCTCACTTGCCTTTTGCATAGTCCCAGGACAGCGTCCCCCAGGCATCACTCTGCAGGACGATGCGCAGGAAGGCTTGGCTTTGCTCCAAGGGAGGGCTCGATGGGGTCCTGTTGCAGGGTGGGAAAGGACAGTGGGATGGGCCTGCCTCCCCCAGGCCCTGGCCTCACTCTGCTGCTTTGTCACAAGGGACAAAGGACAGCGGGCCCTCCCTGGACACCCAGCAGGGTAAGGCCAGGGATGGCAGTGCAGGGCTGAGACCTGTGGTCCTCCGCCTCGAGGACACCTGAGCCCTTAGCCATGCTCAGAGTCAGGGCCGCACAGGTCCTCGGCAGGTGGCGGCCTGCAGCCCTCAGCAGAAGGGAAAGGGGAGCTGTGCAGAAGCTCATTTCTGCCTGGGGCTGGGAGGGCCCAGGACCAGGATGGTGAGTGCCATTCAGGCCCTGGTCTCGTCATAGAAACCAAATCTGCAGCGTTCTCTTACAAAGTTGGGGTGATTCATACACAGCCTTGAATGGTTTCTCTTCCTTTAAAGTTGTAGTTTAACTTTTGTGCTTTCTTTCATACTGTACACTTTCGATAATAAGTATGAATTTTTTTATAGTCAGAAAAATTCATGGGTTTGATAAAAAGAGGAGACGGGATGGAAAACTGGACATCCAGACTCACCGCACCCCAAGTGACCGGTAGTGGGTGCGGACCGAGACGTGGCGGGGAGACGCAGGGTTAGCACAGCACCCAGGGAGGGCCTGCTGCAGCAAGCGCCCTTCGTGTACTCGCTATTGCTTTTAAGAACTCTAGGATTTATCTCATTTTTTCCGCTATTAATTCCTTCGAGACTCTGAGCTGAGAGAGTTGGCGCCATGGTGGTGAGGTGCTCCTATCGCTTTTGCTTTTACTGAGACACTGTAGTCGTGCATATTGGTGAGGTCAGCGTGATGTTTCAGCACACACGCAGGACACACATGGCCTCCGCGGTCACGTCTTCACCACCCCGGCTGAGTGCGGCAGAGGTGAGGTGGCCAGGCCTCCTCTCCACGGTCTGCAAACTGTTGGTGAAAGCCGGGCACTCCTAGTTTTTCCTCCCGCTTCACTGAGGCATAACTGAGAGTTAAAACTGCATATATCTAAGGTATGTGATGTGATGATTTGATTGTGAGATAATTACCATGATCAGGTTAGTGCATGCATCATCTCCCATTGTCACCATGTGCATGTGTGTGTGTGTGTGTGTGTGTGTGTGTGTGTGTACGTGTGGTGTGCTGGGAACATTTAAAATAAGTCAGGCAAAGACAAACATTGCATGATCTCATTTTTATAGAGTCTTAAAAACTCAAACTGTAGAAACAAAGTAGAATGGTGGTTACTAGGCCACTTACGTCACTTAATTCTTTTCAGTCACATAGGTAGCAGCCTCCAGCTAGTCAGCCCCAAGCTCCTCAGCCCAGCGCAGCCCGCCCCAAGGTGTTCCAGAGCCCCGTCATCCCTCTGTGCGCCTGTGCTGCAGGACGCCCCCAAGCCTGCCCTGGGCTCCCTGTGACACCCAGCGGCTCCTGCAGGCTGCAGCTCTCTGCCTTGGGACTGGTGCAGGTGCAAGGAGACCCCGGTCCTTACTGAGTCTGCGCGATCCTCCTGCACCCTTGTGCAACTTGCACTGTCTTCGCTGAGTAGCTCCTCACACAGTCTTTGAAAGCAGTGGTTCTGAGGCTTTTTTCTTTAATGTAACCCATCTGCCTGAAAATCCAAGTCGTGGACTTTCTTCTCAAGCAAAAAAAAGAACACACACACACGTTAGTTGTGCTAGTCATCTTTTATTTCATTACTGTATCAAATTCTTGAGATAAACAGCATAAAAAAAAGAAAAGGTTTGTTCTGGCTGTTTTGGAAGTTCCAGTCCATGGCCAATTGGCTCACTGCGTTTGGGCCTGTGGTGGGGCAGCACATCATGGAAGGAGTGCACAGTGGAGCAAAGCTGCTCACCTCATGGTGCAGGAGAAGCCAAGAGAGAGGAAGAGGAGGGGCCCAAGTCCCAGTCCTCTTTACGGGAACACCCACAGTAATCTAACTTCCTCCCACCAACTCCCGGTAGCGCCACAATCTGGGGGCCAAGGCTTTAGCGCCTCAGTCCTCGGGAGGACATTCGAGAAGCACACTGGGGCATTAATCGTGTGCATAGAGACCTCTGCATGCAGTTTCAGCACTTGTGCTTCCTTCCAAGCCCATCTCTACACCATATGTGAAGATTCAATGGTCTGGAGTGAAACCCTGCTCATTGGAGACGCCATGGCTTACAGACCTTATTTGACATCCTCATCTCTCCTCTTCGTTTATGGGAGACTGTGGCTCTAGATGCACATTCTTCCCTTAATTGCTTCTCTCCTGCTGGGTGATCTGAGCAGCACTCACGTGGCTGACGCATCTCACCCTTTGGCCGTCCGGCTCCCTGGGTCCTGACATCCTCCCTTGTGTCCCTTCCCCACCTCCGCTCCATCACACACTGCTGTGGTCCCGGCCATCACCCTCCAGCACCCAGAGGGACATCCTCATCGTGGAATGAGCACATCCCCTTAAAAGGAGCCCCAAACCATGCCCCACACTCCCCACTCCTACGCTCTTGTCAAGCATGGGCATGTTTTCTGTCTCCATGGATTCGTCCATTCTGGAGATTTCGTATAAATCCCCCATAGTTCATGCAATCCACAGCCTTTGTGTCTGGCTTATTTTATTTGGCATAATGATTTAACATGTATCAGAAGAACCACATCCTTCATTATAGAATAAAATAATAAAAAGGACATTTGAGCCGTTTCCATGTGGAGGCTATTATGAAAAATGCTGCCATGAGCAAGTCTACAAGTTTTTCTATACACAAATTTTAATCCCCTTGACTGTGTTCCTAAGAGGGAATTTCCATCCTTTCTTGCATGGAAGTGTTTTACCATATTTATGTAAGTATTCTACTACACGTAACCATTCTCTCATTATTGGGTATTTATTCCAATAAATGGGCATTCAGTGGACATTGTCTCATTATTACACATGATTTTTTTTCTTTTTATCAGAAACAAGGGAACAAGACCAGTTCATCTGTAAGGGCTATCTCACTTCTAATGAATCATCCATTTCTTGGAAGCTGATGGCCCTGCCGTGCCTCATTTCCCCAGAACTTCCCAGCTCATCCCAGGGATGTCCCAGCCCCATCACTCAGTACCACACGGGGGAAACCAGACTGGTTATTTGTTGCAAAGGGTCAGTAGTTACTACAAAGCCATTGTCAAGTCAGGCTGCAATCTGGAGATAAGAATTTGTTCCAATAGTTCCAGTCTCTGCTGTCACCAAAGCCCTGCCAGCCTGAATGGTTCCCCATCCCTGGGGGGGTGGAGAGAAAAGCTACTGAGAACCAGTCTCTGTGAGGAGTTAATTTGTGTCTAGGAA
>RJWM01029512.1:0-24410 GCA_004363535.1 Dasyprocta punctata
CTTGCTAAGTATCTAAGATTCCACCATTCATTCTCAATATTCTTAGTCAATGGTGTCAGCAGCTCTTAACTTCATATGACCTTGTCTCTTTCCAATTTTGTAAATGAGGCCATGGTTTTGGCCTTGTATCTAGAACTTGTGGACAATTCTAAATATAACACTGAGAAATGAGGAGAGTAGTTTAAAAGTTTCAGTGAGCCTTTAACTTCTGAAATAATATATGAAATTTTATTATAGAGTTGTACTTCACATACATTTTTTAATGTCACCTTTATACTTAAATAAGGACATTCCAGGACCTGTATTGCTATATTCAAGTAGCCTCTGAAGCAAAAATATAACAAAATGAAAAGTTTTTAATATAGAATAACCCACCTATCATCTTGAATACAACCTCTGAAATTGTAAAAACTTTAAAAATATTTATTTCACAAACATTCATTCAAACAATTGAAAGAATGAGTTGGTTTATGTTTAATAATTACATAAGGTACTTGACACATAACTATTTTAAGATTTCAGTAACTTTTTAAAAAAATGAAATGTTAGTAGAAGTAATTTAAATTCAACCATAGAAGTGAAATGTCTAACTATAAATTTAAAGAATCTGCTTGATTCCATAGACACTATAGAATTTCTGTTTACAGAATGACTATGAAACATTCTAATGAATTGAGGGGTTAGGAGAGGTATAGTTTGGAATCCTGGTCTAAAATACCATAGAAAATTGAAGAGCAACTAAAAAAGCATTTCATAGTTTTTATTAGGGAGTATATAGAACATGTTGTCAGTGTTTATCATGGAGAAGTAATAAAGAGTTTTGATAAATCCCACTGAATAGTTAAAGTTCTTCCAGACAGAGTTGAGTTTAATATTTTCTAGTGACATGAATTCAACCTAGAGATTAAGATCAAAAGAGGCATATTTTGCCTCAATACAGAAAGTTCATTGGTCAGATCTAGAGGAAAAAGAATTGAGCTCCCTAGGGAGGCTGAGTTCTTTGTCAAACAGAGGCCAGCCCTAGTAAATTACATAAGTCTGTGGAAGAGAAATATAATGCAATGTGTATAGCTTTAAAATTTCTGGTAGCTGTATTAATGAAAGTAAAAGAATAAATGATATTAATTGTGTTGTGTACTATACTAGTTAATCTAGCATATTTAAACATTTTGTAACAGGAAGAAGAGAGACTGATCTTTCTCAAATGGGAAGGGAATCAAAGAAGGGGAAGGGGTAAAAAAAAAAAGGGATGAAAAAGGAATTAAGATGTGCTATGAGCATACACAAACTCCACAGAAAGAACGTAAACATTATGTGCTGTACACTTGTGCTAACAACAACAACAACAAAAAAAGAATTTATTATGGAAAATTTCAAACAGAAAAGCAGAACAATGTTACGTTAATACAACATCAATAGATACTGATTAACAGGAAATTTTACTGAGTTTTCAAAATCCAGGGTGGACTGTATGTTTCCAGCTCACTTCTGTTTGGTCCAACAATATTTGACATCCTCAGGTTCTACCTGTAGCTGTGTCCACTGTGTTGGACATTGCAGTTTTAGAGTAAGAAATCATAAAACCAACCCTGAAATTCTAAGAGTCAAGAAAATATTGTTATTCAAATAGCACAGAAATGGAACAGATGGGACAAATACAAATGAAAACGTGTCCTTGACCTCTCTCTCACACCCAGGCAAGGGCTGGATGGGAGCAGGGCTGGATTTGAGCCCCGTGCTGGCTGTTGGTCTGGGAGTTCTTGGCGCCCCTCTTGGCAGCCATCTACCTGCGGGCTGCCAGAGCCAGCGTCTGCAGTGCCGGTGGACTGCAATCTTCAGCAGTGAATCTCAAGCTCTTATAGGTCACGGAATTTGATGAATGTCATATACCCGTTGCCAGGAAAAAATTGTCAAAAATTCAGAGTGTGGCAGCGGTTGGGTTACTCTTCCAAGCGTGAACACTTTGGAATCTGTGGACTGTGATGAGCAATCTTAGCCACAGATGGAGCTGAGCATGATTCTTGGGAAAACTTTAATTTGGATACTTTTTTTTTTGCGGGGGGGTGTTGTCTGAGGACAGGGGTGGAAAAGAGGAAAAGGAATACATGTAAGTGTCTCTCCCTCCCCAAAGTAGCCTTAGTATATGTTTCAATCGAACATTATGTGTTTGCTTTGTTTTTCTTGCCAGTGATTTATTCCTTCCCTTGGCTGTTTGAGGGCTTCCCTCTGCTGTCCCTGAGTTCTCACCTTGTCACACTGAGGGATGAGCACCTGGTGATAACTGAACTGAAGCACTGAGTGTTTTGACACCAACTAAGAGACAAGCAGGTCATTTAGTCTATTTTTAGTGTCTTCCCCTTTGGCATTTTCTTCCTTTTTTTTTTTTTTTCTTTTGTGGCACCTCTAGACACTCCTGCCCCACTGTCTGCTTCCTCTAGTGCTAAATGCCAGTGATCACATGGGTCACACTTTATATCAAGAACAATCGACTCAGCATGCCAGGACCTTGGTTCCCTCCCCTAGACCTTGCTCTCTTCAGCTTTTCTATGCACATCAAGGATTTAGAGCAGCAAGCAGAAAGAAAGCTGGTGGAATTTTAGTCCCCTGTGTACCAAGTTTGCAGTAGCATTTGAAACATATATGTATATATTTTCTCTCTTCTATAAAAGGAGCTTTACCCTTTACTGACTGGAAGAGTTAAGAGCCTGGCAACAGGTAGCAGGTTTCTTTTTCCGCTTGAGTTATTTATCATTTTAAGCACCCATTCAACCTAATGAAGACCAGGGTATTGGGAGTGATACTGCATTGGATTTTGCCTTAGCGATTGCCATTGGCAGCTCAGGTTGGAGACAGAACAATTAGGTACTGTTGTAAGAACATTTAGCAGTTCAGAGGTGCGTGATAAGTGAAGAACAAATAAAGAATTCTAAGAAACTGGCAGCACACATGGTGTACAGAGAAAATAAGTTATTCAATTGGAAGGTGGAAGCAAGTTCCTCTTTCATTTAGTGATATTAATACCATACAGTGAAATTATGTGGAAAAAAATTCGTTAACTGAGGTAACAGTACCCTGGCAACATGTAGCTTTTCTATGATTGTGCTTATCAATGTTCATGAGACACTGAGTAGCAAACAGAAGCTACATCCTGAGGAATGTGTGAAGACCTGAGAGTTAATGCTGGAGATTGTTTTGAATTATTTAGAGATGTGTTATTGTGTGAGTAGATATAAGAGGAAGTGCTCTAGGTATCAGTGCTTTTTATCTCTTTGTAGCATTCCTCAGGAGCTGGTAAATGTATACATTCCTTGGTTAGTTTTATGTCTATGAACCAATGACAGTGTGGCTTTTTCAAAGGACGTTAACAGCAAGACAGGTCAGTTCTTGTTAGGTGAAAACTCAGGTGAAATGTTCAGTATTTTCATTGGGAAGATGGCTCCACAGGGCAGCATTTAAGGAACATTAAAGAAAATAGTGTCATTTTACCTGAATAATGATATGAAGTTGCATAGAGAAAGTCCAAAGGAATTACAAAATTTAAGAATCATCTTTAGAGAAGAAAATTTTTTTGATTTCCCCCATTATCAACAACTTCATAAGAAGATTATAAATGAGCCAAAATGGTGCCTGTAAATCCCAGAATTCTAGGAGACTGAAGCAGGAAAGTGTCAAGTTTGAGCTTGACCTGGGCAACTTAGCAACTTAGCATGAACCTGTCTCAAAATTTTAAAAAGACACAAAATTTAAAAAAAGAAGAATGTCCTGAGACTAGGGATTATGTATTTTCTAACTTATATCCAAGTAATGGGTGCCAATGAGCTTTCTAAAGGTGTTATGATTTTAGAAATACAATATAGTAACTGCTCCTTCCTTACATATCACTATTCATTTGGATACAGTTTCTGACTGCAATGGCTACTTGTAACAAAATATTTCCAATTGTGTACTGTGTTAAATGGAGTAAAGAAATTAAATATCACCCTAAGTGGTATTTAAGTGCCAAACAAGCATTGTTTCTTTGGCATGTCTCTATACAGAATACTCTTATCTTATAAAGGATTTCTAAAAAAAAAAACCGAAATGATTGCTCTCCTCATGGAATTTTCCTTGGTTCTGAGCAGAGTCTTTCTAAAGGCATCCATAAGTGTGAAAGGCCATACACACACCGGAAATCTTCCTAAAGAGCAAAACATTAAATTAATGCAAAATAAGATAATGTCAACAAAGTATCTGCAGATACACAGGTAAAAGGAAACAAGATAGGAATGGTAATGGTTGAGAAATTTGTAGATGGGAATCTTAGATTGAGAGATAACACAAATCATACCCATGACAGAACAAAGTAAAGGAGTGGGAACAAATATTGTATTTATGGAGAATAACAGCCTGGGTGTACAGAGTTGGTTATGTATAGCACCTTGCCTTTCACAGACAAAAACCTACATTCTTCTCATACTCTTTGACTAGGGAAACCTAACAAAATAATACTTGCCACCCAGCTTGGTAACAGGGTGAAAAGATGTTAATGTTGAATATCACCTGGACATAATATGGGCCTAGTACCTTGTTTTGCAAAAAAAAAGAAAAACTGGAACAAAGGCAAATGACTTTCATGTTAATAAAAACAAAAGCCTAGGTGAATTGCCAAGCTGAACTTGGAATCCAGGTATCTCACACCTTTGCTGAAAGTTCCTTTTATCATGTCATTTTCCATTTTTCAATTGATATCTGGGCTGTTGCTTGGCCAATTGTCATGCTAAGCAAGCCTGTAAAGCAGATGGGAACTGCATGTAGCTTGGCGAAAGAATGCCAAAGAAAAATTGTTGCTACCAAATAGCCCACAGTGAATTAAACTCCGAAATCTGTCAGAACATGGGCAGCTAATAGAGATGTACTCAGGGCCTGTGTGTATCTTCCAGGTCAGCGCAGTGACAGAGCACTGTGCCCGAGGCATTGAGTTGGTTAGAGATACTAACTAGCCTACTCTATGTGAATGACAAGTTTCTCTTCAATAAATATATAAGCTTAGAATCTCTATAAAATAGTGATAAGCTATCATTGTGCTTATATCGAAATGGCTATAACCCTAGGTTCTTATTCAAAACATCCAATTGCAAGCCTACACTCATTTTATCCATGCTCTCTTGACCAAATTAGCAAGCTGCAGTAGGACTGACTCTGGTACTGGCACTCAACTGTGTAGTATTATGTATTTTTGGGACTTTTGAAAATTATTATTCTTGACCTTGCAAGTGAAGATGTTATTGCTCTCATAGAGTTACTGCAAATTAGGAAGGACAGGAAAAGGATATGTTCAAAAATTATTGCTAGACATATATTTAATTTTTGCCAACTTATTCCACTTCCTCATTTGTTTGAATACACCATGCATTCAACTCCGATTTAGTGAGCTGCTCATAAAAATCAACTGGAAATTTAAACAATACAGAGATAAATTCTTCCCACAGGATATTATTAATCCAGTAGAACAAAACTACCAGAATATAAATAGTCGCTGGCACCTTAAGATAACTTCTTTAGGCTTTTGGAAAATCAGGGAAGGGATATTTACTCTGAGGCAGAAGTTTTACAGGGCTTCACAGGGAAATTGAACGGTAACAGTATCCACTGATTATTGTACACTTTAGAACTGTGAAAATAAAAGAAAGGACATTTAAGATGAAGGAACAGGGTGAGAAAGGAAGTTAAGGTAGAGGTCTGTGGGGTGGGGTAAATATTAGCTAGTTTTAAGTTAGACAATTTTTATAAAGAGCTAGATTGTAAATATTTTAAACTTTTCATTCATATCATCTTGTATACAACCAGTTAAGTCTGCCACATCTTGAAAATGCAGTTGTAGACAATCCATAAATCAATGTTCATGGCCTTATTCCAATAAAATCTTATTTACAGAAACAGACAATAAGTTAGATTTGGTCTTCGGGCTATAATTTGCTGATCTCTGGACTTGGTTGAAAATATAAAGAAACAGGAAGTGTAGCCTAACACAGAAGACTGGGACAGAATGTCTAAAGTCTTTTAATAGCTAATTTTCATATCCTATTTGTTAACAATTCCTTGTTTACTCTCTATTGAGAGTGAGGAATTGTTGAGGATGAAAAAAAGTTATTTTTGTTCCACAGAAGTAACTCTACAAAGAGAAAGAAAATGGGCTAATAAGGTGAAGTTTATTTCCAAAATTGCAATAGTGGGATGAAAATCGTGAGTGCAGTATCTGAGAATCCCAAGCAAGTCTTCATAAGCCGTAGAAGATCTTGAGGTTACTCTGCTTGGCAATGGAATATTTGAGGTTTCTAATTATGTGTAAATTTTGTCTTTGTAGATAGGATACAAATAGTATGATTAATAAGAATCTCTCGCTCCTTGTACTTATTTCTGTGGTACCAGCTTATGTTTAGACATTGAACTTCTAGGAAATTGTAGGAAACATTCCTCACTGATTTAAATTTGTTTGAAACTGGGTGTCCCTATACTGTATTCTTCCCAGTCATATTTTCCTTTTTCTTTTTAGAGGCAGTCACTGTTGGAGAGCTGAAATGTGATTAGAGAAGTGAAACTATCAAGCACAGTACACAGGTTTCTGACTTGGGAGTCTATGTTTTTTCGTGGACGTTACAAAATGAACTTTCAGTGGGAGTTAGAGGAGATTCTGTCTTCGATACATTTCATTTAACTGCCCTCCCCATACTCTAGCCAGAAGCTTTTGCCAAAAGCGATGTTTCTGTCTTAGTGTTCTCATTTGCTCCCTTGACCAGATACTTAGCTCTGAGGCATAATACATTGTTTGCTCATAAGCAAGTTTATTTCTTCTCTAACCTTGTCTTTCCACCACTTTCCTGGAGACCTGGCAGAAGGACTTACAACTTGTCATTCACACAGTGAATCCAGGCATTTCTGCTTATCCTTATTGCCTCATTCTTGTCACCTCTACTAGAGTGAATAATAGAATAAGAAGGCAAACAACCATGGTCTGGGATATTCACTTTAATAGCTAATTTCATTTTTGAGTAATAGCATCTCCCATTCTATCAAACATTTCTCATTAACACAGAGTTGCATCTTTAACGGTGCATGGCATGACCTGATATTTAAAATATAAACTATAGTTTTCATGGCTGACATTTATTTTATATTCCTATTCTTTCTGACACTATTCTTATCCTTTTGCAAAGATTATGTCATTCAATCTTCATACCCTACATGTTGTATATGATTAAAATTCCCATTTGGTAGATGAAAAACTGAGGTATGCAGAGTTTAAATAACCTAAGGCATATACACAAAAAGACGTGACCAGAATCTAAACCCAAGCAGGCTATTTACTATACTGTGTTATCATCTATTTTACATGCAATTACTTTGGGCTCTGATACTCAAATTTCTGAGAGCCTAATTGTAACGAGCAGCACTGTTCTCTTACCATCGGCAGAACTAAACAAGTGCTACATACATGTAAGATTAAAATATGAGTGCTGACTTATGTGTCATGCTGAACACACTCTTCAGAGGTGACATGACCACCCCTATCATGATGTGAGCTTTAAAAAGAAAATGGTGACCCATGTGGCCATATTAACATGTCAGTGATTGAGTAAATAAATAGGGGCAAATAGACAAATAGCCCTTTGAGAAGAATTATTAATAATTTATGTAGGTACTCCCTTTAATCAATAAGGTAGAACATAACTTTCCATTTATTAATATAGACTACACATGGTGACTTACTTCCAAAAAGAATAAAGTATGCAAAGATGAGAACACAAGGATAGTAGAGAAACCTAAGGAAGATATTCGGCTACATGAGAAAGACATCCTCAGTGCTAGGCATGTTGGTAGTATGTACCTTTCATATGATGTGATGAGAATGATACATTACTTCTTTGATTTTTCCCTTCAACACTTATAACCTCAATATTATTGTTTAGATTTTACATGTCCCTCTAAAGCTCATATGTTGAAGGTTTGGTCCCCAGCTGATGGGAGTTGGTAGAAACTTAGACAGTGGGACCTAGATGAAGGGAACGGTCTACAGAGGCTGTACTGTATTTCCTCTCTGTTCTCTCCCACTGCTCAGCTGCTGTGAGCAGAGCAGCTCTCCTCTACTACCTCCTCTCTGCCATGAAATTTGGCCTCATCACAAGCCCAGAAACAACCGAGCAAAGTCACCATGGACTGACGTCTCTGCAACCATGAATCAACTGAATCTTTCATTTCTGATTTGTTGTTCTTAAGTATTTTGTCACAGCCAAAGAAAGTTAATACACTGAATCAATCACAAAAAAAAAATTATTTACCCAGTTGAGAAACATTCTACATTATTTTTTTCTAAGCAGTAATTCTCATAACGGCCAAGGTCAGCATTAGTAGGAAAATCTGAAAAACTGTCTTAGGCACAGGAAGTCTAAGAAATCATAAGTTTAAATGGAATGTGGGTTCCTAGAAGAGAAAAGAAATATGAAATATAAACCAAAGTCTGAATAAAATAGGGACTTTTCAAATAATAATGTATCAATATTTGTTCATTAATTGGGAGAAAGTTACTACACTAATGTCAATAATAGGAAAACCAGGGTTGGACATATATAAGCACTTATATTATCCTTAAAACTTTCCTGTAAATCTAATACTACTCTAAAATGTGTAGAGTTTTTTTTAAGTGAATGATAAATATAACTTGTAGCTAGGCATAGTGGCACATTGCTATAATCTTAGCACTCGGGGAAGGTGAGATAACAGGATTACGAGTTCAAATCTAGTCTGTGCAACATTGTGACTTACTGAGACCTTGTTTCAAGTTTAAAAAGTGGTGGTGGGAGGGCTAGGCATGTAGCTTGGTGCAAAGGCCCTGAACTTAATCCCTTTTACCACTAATTAAACAACTAAAAAATAAGGAATAGCAGATACATATGCAGAAGTAGGGACAAATACATTTTGTATCTTTCTTTGTAATGAGATTTTGCTTTTCAAATTCTAAAATAATTTTGCTGTGTACAGCATAAAAACAAGGTCGAAGAAAAGAATGCTTTGAAATTACTCAATAAGGAGAGAATGTGGTCAGTGGTGAAAGTACCAGCACTATGTGCCAGTGCTGGAGGTCATGGCAGAGTGGACACAATGAGGACTTGGCAGGCGAATCCTAATTGAAATGTCAGGTCTATTGGGCACAATCTGTGTATGAAGGCTTAAAACAGAAAACAAGATGGCACGGTGGCATCATACTTCTGAAATATTAATAGTGGCAATGAACTTCAACTTGACAATAAAGTGACTCGTAATACATTTACAAGAGGCATCAGAAAATGAAGGAAAAAAAAAAAGAAAAAAGCTCAATGTACTTCTTCCAAAGGTTATTAGAGTAATGTGATTACCTTTGAGGAAATGCTTGATCTCCAAGTCACAAGTTGTGCCACCAAAACACAAGAATTAACTAGGTAAAACCCTTCTGTTTGAGTGGACAATAATATAGAAGCACAAAAGGGGAAAAGATGTTTTATGTAAGTTTTAGTAGTAAGACTGCTTAGCTGTATAGTCAGGTTTTGAATAAAAAATGAGCTACTCAAATTCAAAAATTGATTAATAAGAAATTTCAAAAGGTAATAAAGTCTGTCTTCCCATTCCACCATTGATCAAACACACACACACACACACACACACACACACACACACACACACTTTGCTGAATAAATTAATATTCCTAATAGAAGAGATATGGAAAAGAGTATGACAGTCTGCTTTGGTGATCTGCTCTGTGTCTCAGCTATACTATTGGGCAGAGTTGTGTATTCCAGAGCTAAGCTGCAGATAAGGTTTAAGTTTTCCTCTCATTGTATTAGAATAGGCCTTTTTCTCTTTTTCTTTTCTTCTTTTTTTTTTTTTTTTTTCCCGCGGGGAATCGATCTCACAGCCTCACACCTGCCAGACAGGCTCTTAAGCCACTGAGCCAAACTCCTCCGGACACTAGTCTTTTCGAGGCAGGGTCGCTCCATGTAGCTCAGCCGGCCTTGCGCTCGCATTGTAGCCTAAGCCGGCCTTGAACTCACAACGCTCCTCCTACCTCAGCCTCCGGAGTGCTGGGATTAAAGGCGTGCGCCACTATGCCCGGTTTAGGCATGTATTTTGGAAGCTTGGGAATTTTGTATTCAGCGCAGGTATGTTATTGACACGTATAAGAGAAAAACAGATGGAAATGATTTTCCCGGACTTCATGGCCAAGAAGTTCAGAGAAAATACATTGTTGAAACAAGGAATTGTTGAAAGCAGTTACATTCAGATATACAAGTTACTAACCGTGGTAGATTGATAAGTAGGTGCAACAAAATACGTAGGTATAACATGTGAAGGTCAAAGCCTCTTTCCTCAAAAGGAAGACCCAGTAAAAAAACAAACAAACAAACAAACGAAACTTGACAATTGAAAACTAATAATCAAAATGCCAGCCCCAGTCAGTCTCTGCTTGGCTTTCCTGCCTTAGAGAGGCCACCAAACAAGAGAATAGCGATGACAAGTAAGGAAAGGAGAGGATGATTGAGTCTTGCATTTTTGATTTCTAGTTTTCAAGGCTATTTTCTCAGCTAGGTCCATTTTTCAGAGAAACATGATAGGAAGGCTCTACTTTCAAATTAGGATAATGGATACACACAGAAGTTAGGACAAAGCAAAATGCCAAAGCATCATACGATGAATGGTCACTTGAGGGAACTTGTTTCCAAGAAAAGGAATGAATATAACTGGAAAATTCTTAGTGATTCCTGACTTAATTCAAAACCATTCTGGAGATAGAGATATTCCATCCAGGCCCTCAGTTGGAGAAATATCTCAGAGAAAAGTTAGATAAATGGGAAACAATGCAAGATGATTTAGTATGAGAAAAACACTGTAGTAAACAGCAAAGAATTTTCTTAATGAAGAAGTTAAGCTGCTTATTTTAAAAATGAATGAAAAACTTTTCCTAACAAATTACAAATTATAGCTCATTTCTTAGAATTCACAGGGGGAAAAAAGCAAATCAAAAGATTCCATGAACCATATAGATATTATTACTTTGCATAATTTTTCTATATTGCCAGATAAAAAATAATTTTCATTTGTCTCAATAATTGAAAAGAATTTTGACTTGAACTTTTCAGAAATTATCTTAATCCTTCAAACTACATAGACAGATGCAATCTACATGTAAGGAAATAAATGGACTAAAGAAAAAATAAAACTAATCAAAGGGTAAGTTTCTTGTACTCTTCACTAGTGATAAGTCTACAAGAAAGAACAAAATTGTTTTAAAGAGTAAATTTTATTTGTAGTTAATTGTTTAAGTAGACAAAGATTTTGTGCAGTTCTATGGTTGCAGGAAAATGCACAGTTAGGTTTTAATGTTCAAAACAAATGTCCTCTTATGAAGGTTTTGTCACATGTAGTTTATTCCACAAGGGTGAAAATCATCAAAGAGTATGGAGTTAAATGACCTATATTCGAGTCAAAGACTTTGAAAGTTATCACATCATTTCTGATTAGAGAAAAAAATGAAGAACAGGATTTGCCTGATTTAAGAAGCTAACAGTGAAATTTCCAGAGGATGCCAGAGATAGCAGAAAACCTCACTCTTTTCCTACACATTTCCTCTTCCACATTTAAAAGATTTGACTTGATTCTCATAGAATGAATATCTGTAAGACATAGGTAGAGTAAGAACTGAAGTGATTGATGGCGGGCGGCAGCAATTAAGATGTATAAGATTCAAAACTCCCCCAAATAAATTCAAGCAAGTTTGACCAGGTCACACAAAGACACTGGACCACGAAATCAAAGACCCACTGTCCAATATAGATGACTGTTCGGCACACATTTCTTCTGTACCTCCAAGAGGCAAGAACTGTGTTAACTTTGAAGAACACAAAAATGAATGAGAGAGGAATCTGCCTTAACTACATTATCCCACACTGTGGGAATGCAACCAAAAATGGAAAATAATGATGATAGTGCAAGCCAGGCAGTTATAGAAGTTCAGGAAGACTTAGAGACTGAGAAGAGGGGAGCCACAGAAATACTGCTGTTCATGCTGGTTAAGGATGGACGGGTGTTTTCCATGTGAAGCAGCTGAACATGTTATTTGAGAGAAAAAGATATATTCAATGATATATGAAAATGCTTGTGAAAACCTACAACAAAAATACATCAAAAACATATGACAAAGACGTAAAGATCTATGCTATTCAGCACCACGTTTCAGGTCATCACATCAAGAAGAGCACAAGGTTTGGAGAAAATACTAATATATTCAAATCTCTTTTCACAATTTAGACCATTCCATACAGAAAAGTTACTTAACTTCGAACTTCCAAAGTTTTTCACCTGTAAACCAGGGCTAATAAAAGAGACAATATCAAAAGGCTGTTGTATTAAGTAATCAAACTACTCAATAAATGTTACCTGTTTCTATTATGAGGGTTAATGAGATACTGCCGGATCACTGTATGAGTGACCTCAAGTTAAAGGAAATAAGGCAGATAAAAAACTATAAAGAAAGAGAACAGTAACATGAGTAAGAAAGAAAGACCACAAGGATTTGAATTGTGACATTGTGCATTCTGGGAGGACAGGTCTTCATGAAACCCCACAAGTTTCCTATCTATCCTGATTAATATTTTAATCTGGATGAATGCTTTTGAAATGTATAGATGACATGAAGCTGGAAGGTCTCACCACAGTGATTGGCAGTGTTATTTTCAAGCTTCAAACTCAGGTTGTTTGACTAGCTGAAACAATTGTTTAAATCTGACAAGATGAAACTTAAATTTGGGCATGCATAAAATAAGGTCTTGACTTTTACTTTACAAAAATCAATGACACAGCAGAAGAAGATTGGTACTGGCAGGAACAGAGGTGAATTATAAATAGGAAATTTAGCAGGGGATTTAACTGAGTGGCCTAAGCGCCTGCCTGGCAGGCGTGAGGTTGTGAGTTCAATCCCTGGTGCAAAAATAAATAAATAAATAAATAAATAAATAGAAAATTTAGTAGGTGTTACAGTCCCTGTTGGTCAACAGGAACACAGACTCATGTCATTGAGACTACATACATATGAGGCATACCTGAAATGATGAAGGCAGTAAATAGTCCCATTCTTCCCAGTTTTGGCAGAATACATCTCCAAGCCCAAACTCTAGACAAATTAAGCTGATTTCTCACCATGACTGCCAGATTGGTAAAGGAATGTAGTTCACTTATGCAAGAAATATACTGAGTGGTTTGGTATGTTTCCTATCCAGCTGAGGGAGGCTGGAGGAGGAAAATCACAAATTTGAGCCCAACTAGGGTAAATTAGTGAGACCTTGTCTGAAAAACTATTTAAGAAAGGAAGGAGGATGTACCTCAAGGTGAAGGCCCTGAGTTCAATCTCCAGTACCAGGGAAAAAGAAAAAAATACAAGTTGTGAAAAGGAAGAGATTTAGGGAGGCATATTTCCTGCTTTTTATTATATGGCAAGTGACCATGCTAAGGAGTTATATACAGTTTAGTAGAATCTAGGGGTAGACCTGATTCTAGAATGAACTAAGTAAATGATAGAAAGCAGGAGTGGCCTAAACAAACTCTTTTGATTCTGACCAGTTGGAAGGATTGAAGATAGAGGACAATGAGTGAACAATCGAGGCTCTGAGCATGATTTAGTTTTAGCAGATGATGGCTTCACAGAAGAAACTATTGTCAGGAGAGCGGTGGGTTGAATGGCTTTTAAAATTTTCTCCAAATCTGAAAAAAAAAATACAAGTCTATGACAATATGTTTTGATAAACAAAAATGAAAAGCTATTAATAGCAAAGGAGCAATTTTGGATGTGGACTGAGTTGGTCCAATAAGTAAGCTTTGTGCGAGGATAAACCTGAGTGAGGATGAACAATGTTCAAAGTAATCTTTCATAGAAATGCTTTCTAAAGACCTGTGCTGTAGGTAATCTCAAGCAAAGCCAGAGTTCTCATTCAATTTACTGTTTATTAATCACCAGGAAAACTAATAACACGCACACTAGAGTCAGTAGATGTATCCTAATATAGAAACATAGAAATATAGCAAAAATCAATTAGTACTTTTTCTTTTAGAATACCAGGACAGTCTTACATGCTAAAAAGGGGTTAAATTAGACGAT
Organism: Dasyprocta punctata; assembly: GCA_004363535.1. Taxonomy (NCBI): domain Eukaryota; kingdom Metazoa; phylum Chordata; class Mammalia; order Rodentia; family Dasyproctidae; genus Dasyprocta; species Dasyprocta punctata. The sequence goes on from RJWM01029512.1 coordinate 14,159, forward strand.
TAATTTACTTCTCATTTACTACATTTATCTTTCTATAGCAACAAGCAGAATATAGTGAAGACAAGGGTCATGATTATTTTGATATCAGCTATTAATGACGCACACAAGAAGCAAAAGGATTTAAGTTTGTTTTTTCATTAGATGTTTTTCTTCGATAAGTTGGTCCTAAGGAGACTTTGATTTTTAAAAAATCTTTTATCATGTAGTTATATCAAACTAAAGAGTAGTGTCTGGTTTTGATTCATTAAACCTTAATGGAAAGGAATAAGTCATTACTTAAAGAGTGTCTTAGAGACTGTTATTTCTCATATTTTTAGAAATCATTTATTCCTTTTCAAATTGATGTGATATAATTATTCGCTAATAATTCTTCTTGATGTTTCTGGAGTCATTCCATTACCACAGTCATTATGCATCATTTGGTGAATTTTTGCTATAATATTGTGATATCTATACCTCATTGAGTCATTACTTCTATTGGTATATATGCCTTTAATTATGAATATCCATCTTATTTTGAATCAGATTTTGTGGAAATATTTTACATGAGCTTTATATATTAATCCTAATTCCAGGGGGAGAAGAAATACAAGAAGAACCCTTAGACACCAACTCATTCTTTTCATATGGATCCCTCCACCTTGGCTAGAGGGTTTTGTCGTTTGTGCTGGGGTAGTGGCCCACAGGAGATTTGTTTATAACTTATATGCCCCAAGCTGTAACACAAAACCCTTTTCTGTAGAATAATTGTTGTAACTCTTTTATTCACTTAGTAATAGTTTTCATTAGATCACCTCATTAAGAATGGGTTTGATAGCCTTTTTGCCAAGAGGGGCTTGGAACCTAAATACCACATAGCATATCATTTCCTTTTATTAATAGCATTCTGGATTTCAAAAACCACTGCCTGTTTGCTAAACTCGGAACATGAGTACAGCATCATAGGGTGAGATATATAGCAGAGTAAGGATTTGGGTTCAATTTGGATCTATTCTCATTCAAAATCCATTATTATTTTGGTTTATTGCATTTCCTCTCAGGTTAAATTAATCTAATAATAAACACTAAATACATTTTAATGTTTTCCCCATATCTTATAAAAGATAAGTACTGACATAAACTTCTTTGAATAAATCCAATGTATGAAGGCAGTATATAAAATAAATGTGTTAGTGTATAATTATTCATATCATGAAAGGGTTTTAGTTACAAAAAGATAAGAGCCCAGAGTTTCTTTCCATATTGGGCACCCCTTTCATTATATATCTAAAACAATAGTTAGATTATCTAAACCTTAAAAACAAATCTATTATGCCAGGTAAAGTATACCACCTTGTTGTGAACTTTGGTGGAACGGGTTATTCAGTAGGTGATTGATACAAGTCTGGCTGGAAGCCAGGAATATGAAAATGAGGATTTTCCTTAGTTGTTCTGCAATACTGTATCTGTTTCCATGAGAATATTTATTATTAGGTGTTTTTATTTGTAATAATAATATTGATGTACTGGTATTTTACAGTTACTTTAGAAATAATGAAATTTACTTCCTGAATTATATAGAAAGTCTGCAAATATAGTTTAAAGAGAAGGTTCATGAGTTAAATTTGTAAGACAGATGACATGTGTCTTACACACCTCTGACACAAATACGCAATGTATATTACTTTACACTTTCTAGCACTCTGCTCCATGTCGCTATTGCTTTTCCTCTTGCTTCCGGCCCTCCTGGGCTCTGAGTGAGCACTGTGCACTACGGCAGTGTATAGTAAGCGCAGGGCAGCACAGCTGTGATAACATCCCACAGACAGGTGGGCAACTTCGGGGATTTGTTCCCATATAAGGAATGATTGTAATGCAAGGTCCTTTGATATCCGAGGAAAGTTTGAAACATAAATGCTTCTAATTTATCTACCTGTATATTCATTAGGAAGTTATTTTTTTTCAGTTTCTGTAGAATTAAATATCAGATATTTGGATGCATTTGGTTTGCTTTATAGATCAAAATGTGGGTATATGACACATAAATTTTGTGTTTCTATATTTCACTTGGAATTTTAAATTTTTTTTTGCAATGTTAACATAAGCATTTTATGATTAACATTTTAATAGTCATACTGTTCTTTTATATGGTCACTGAGGAATAAATTATGTTTGTACCTCTTATTGTAAATTTACAATTATTACTAGTAGAAAAAAACCAAAATTCATTATTGGGAAAATAATTTTTGGCATAACTTATTTATTACTAATTTATCATTAATTATTATTAAAGTAAATTATTATAAACTTTTTGGAAGCATTTGCTAGTATATATAATATAATATTTAGCATAACTTTCCAAAAGCATGAGTTGAATGTTCAAATAAAATGTATTAGTAGAAAAGCAAAATAAGATTTTTGCCAGTGTAAAACTAATATATTTGGGGCTGGAGATGTGGCTAAGTGGTACAGTTCTTGCCATGCATGTAAAAGGCCCTGGTTGAATCCCCAGCACCACAAAAATAATAATAATAATAATAATATATTTAGCATAGCATCCCAGAAGCATTAAGAATTCCTCTATACATATTATTTGTTTTGTGTGTTTTTTACAAATGTACATACACAAATATATTTATTGTATGTACGCGTATTTTTTTGTGAATGAAAGATTAATTTGCCTTTTAGCAATTACTAGTGAAGTGGACATTTTCCTCTCCAAGTTTCATATTTGAAGAATAGTATCATCTGTATTTTCACTGTTTCAGATTGTGATTTAATATTAAACTCCTAGGAACTTGATGATATCAAGTCTCTTCACATCCATTTTTCATTGTTTTCTTTTATCCATAAGCAAGTATCAGATAGGTGAGAGGCAAGGGAGTGACTTCAGGTCTCTTGATTTCTGGCTTAATTATGCTTATCAGAACTCTAAGTGAAAAAATGGAAAGCAGGGAGACTAAAATAATTTCTATACAACTTCTGAAATGGAAAAGGAATTTTCAGTGAATAATAGGCATATTATGTTCCTATAAATTAACTGTTGAAAACATAGATGTACAAGGTTGCAGAGCTAGAGAAAATCTTGCTGAACTCTGTTTTGCATATGATAGACAAAGCAGCTGCAGATGGGAAAGATGATGTGGCTCACTTATTGTCAGTAGCAAATAAATACAGAATTGACAGTGCTGGTCTTGCATTCCAGCTGCTAGTCTTTACATGACCCCAAACAAACTACTGCCTTTGTTTTTCATCAACCCAAAGGATAATTTGCTTATTAAGAGAGTTTGTTTTAAATATGTCATTCTACCCCCAGAAATTTATTGGCAATGGAGGAACTTCTTAAGAAGATATTCCCTTTCTCATTTATTGTACCATGAAGGATTTAAAAAGCCATAAAACCTAGCATGCAGCACTATCAACATACACAAAGGATCAAAATCAAATTAAGCAATGCAAAAGGGAAACCAACACACTACTGTATAGAAGGAAGTAAATCATGCACAGCAAACCTAAGTATAACAAAACTACCTTGCTCCTCTCTGATGCTTTAATTCACTCTTCAAGTCACAAATAACCTATTCTTAGAGCAAAAAAAGAGTCCCAGATTTGATTTGTTTTCTCATCTAAATCAACTTTAGAAGGCTTTCAAACTTATCATGTATATTTCAAATATATTTGAGGACAGGAGTGGGGTGGGGAGGGAGGAAGAAAGGGGAGGAGGAGAAGGTAAGAGGTAGAAAGAAGAGCTTCTTAATTATCTATGAAGCCAATCAGACACACATGGGAGGAGTTAACATCTGAATTTCTCATTTATTGATTCCCACAGGTTATTAGGTTACAGAACAGTAAACCACAACCAGTGTCTTGCAGTCTTACATAGGAATGACTTCAGTATTTTCTACATTTTATGGCACATATATGCCAAACTGTACCTTTTATTCAGATAGTATTTTGAATAATAAGGAAAAAACTCAATTCTGCAGTCATTTATTGGTTTAAATATCAGGTCAGCAAAGTTTCTGTGAAGACTCAGAGCATAACTAACATCCATTTCCTATTCTGAAAGCATTTCGTCTCTGTTGCAACTACTTTAATTCTGTCCCAGTCAGGGAAAGTAGCCATTGAAATATGCAAATAAATGGGTGTGGCTATGTAACAAATTTCATTTATAATCACTGAATTAGAATTTCATGTAATCATGTTATAAAATATTGGTGTTTTGAGTTTTTTCAAATATTAAAATATGTGGCAAACCATACTGAGGTCCTTGCTATTCCCAAGGAGGCAGATTTGACCAGACATCCTAGCTCGCTGACCTCTTCTTAAACAGAATAGCCTCACTGAAAGAACTTTGGTATCTACCTCTAGAATCCCTTTAATAGACCAAGGAGTATGCTAAGCAAAGGGAAGCCTCTCTCAAATTGTGTAACACTGCATTCTCCTTTTGCAGAACAGAAAAAATGAAAGAAAGAAAAAGCTATATGCCTATAAATACTTCTTAACCTTTGTCTTTCTCATGTTGTTATTGTTCTACTTACAAACCTATACACCTATGCTTGGTGTCATTATCTTTTTGAAATAAACTGTCACTATGCCTCAACTTACTGTGAAACATCATTTTCTTCCTTATGGATGTCTCTTCATGTATCTTTTGTTTGGACATGAAAATGTAGTAGTGTGTGATAAAAGAATTAGGAGTTGTGATCTGAAATATGTGCTTATTTTCTCAAATATACTAATATAAATATTTTTAAAATTAAATTCACAGGAAGAATGAGAATGTGTCTGTAATATACTTCTATATAGTTTTTTCTATATAATGTCATTCACGAAGATAAACGTTTGTATTTCATGAACATGTGGGAGGTGAATGTTTTATTTCATGTCCAGATGTTTGGTGTTATTCAAACCTACGATATAGAGGAGAAGAATATGTAAGCCAACTTTACTCAAAGTTTTAATTTCTTAATTGTCCATAAAAATGATAATTTACAAACTTGCAGATATTATCCAGAGATTTAAATTTAAAGGTGTGTTTTACTTACAATTGCATAAATATGGTTTAGAATCAGATAACTTTATAATATAGAAAAAAGTCTACTTACAAAGAGTTCTTATGATTACACACAAACACACATATGCACAGCACATCAACTTTTTTTTTTTTTTTTTTTTTTTTTTTTTTTTGCGGCACCAGGGATTGAACTCACAACCTCGCACCTGCCAGACAGGCACTTAAGCCACTGAGACAAATTCCCAGCCCTACACACATCAACTTTGAGATTGATTTGTCTGTTGCTTCTTTCTTTAGTTTACAGGTATTTGAAATGGTATAAATGGGCTTGATAATCCTAGTGTGGAAACACTAAATAGAATTTTATTTCTTAAGCTAGTAGCTACAGTATTCTTACAGTTACTTTAGCAATCAATGCAGGGCTTTTTTTAAAAACAAGAACTTTATCCTTAGATCTATGATGAAGTGTTGTGGTAATGTTTACTATGTGGTGGGTTTTACACTAAATGAGAAAATGTGTGGGACCAATGCTTTGTAAATTGAAACACACTCTTTAAACATTAGCAGTTATCTGTTCAACTTCTCCAAAACCACTCAATTCCTTTTCTTCCCTGTTATTTCAGAAGCTATTTCTAAATTAGACATAAATGTTTTTATCACTAGTTTTCATTTTGCTATGTGTGGATACATTTTATTTTTATCATTTTATGATGAATCAAGAGTAATATCTCTTTTTCTTTTTTTTTTTTTTTGGTGTAAAAAAACAAAGGAAGAAAAGACTTTATTCAAAGTTAGCGCAAAAGTGATAAGGGGCCCCTTAGCCTCAAATAACTGTCTCACTATGTCCAGGTGTGTAAAATTCTTTTTATTAATTAAGTTTATTGGTACAATGTAGATATATATTCATCACAGAAAACTTGTACCTACCTGTGCATGATGTAGCTTAGTTCCTCTTTGTTTCCCCATTCTCCACCCCTCCCTTCAATCCTGCTTTCCTTCTTTATTCACAAAGTTTTGCTTCCATTTTACCCTTTTTTCTCACCTACCACATTCTTTTTGAATGTGAACGTTCCCCTTTCCGTTTTTTTGTTTTGTTTTGTTTTGTTTTGTTTTGTTTTGGTCGGTACCAGGGATTGAACTCACAATGGTGCATCTACCAGGCAGGCAAATAAGCCATTGAGCCAAACCCCCAGCCCTACTTTTTTCAAGGCAGGGTCACGCTATGTAGTTCAGGCCGGCCTTGCTCACAATGTAGCCCAAGCCAGCCTCAAACTCACAATGCTCCACATACCTCAGCCTCCCAAGTGCTGGGGTTAAAGGCATGTGCCACCATGCCCGGCTCCCAGTTCCCCTTTCCTTTTGAACATTTTCTTCCTCTTTCACAAGATCTATCACATATTTTGGTTCTTACTTACACTTTCAACTTCTCACACCAGAAAGAAAATTGTGATATTTACATGAGTGTCTAACTTATTTCACTTAAGAGTATAGTCTCAAGGTCTATCTCTTTACCTATGAATAACTTGTTTATCCTACTTTGTGACTGAATAGTACTCTATTGTATATTTAAAAAGCCACTTATTTATCATTTGATGGAAATTTGGGCTGTTTCCAAGACTTAGCTATTACAAACTGTGGTGCTATAAACATGAATGTGCATATATTGCTGTGGTATGATGCTTTAGTTCTTCTGGCAAGATACCAAGAAGGTGAATAGCTGGGTCCAATGGGAATGCTAGTCCTGGGTTTTGAGGAATCCTCACACTGATTTCCACAATGGTTGCATCAGTTCACACTCCCACCAACAGTGAAGCAGGGTTCCTTTTCCCCCACACCCTCACCAGCATTTGTCATTCATTGATTTCTTGATAAAAACTCTTCTTTCTGGAGAGAGATGGAATCTCAGTATTGTTTTAATTTCCATCGTGAAATTACAGATGGTGGCAAACATTTTTTCATGTATTTATCCTGTCATTTATACTTCTTCTGAGAAGTGTCTATTCATTTAAGATGCTTATTTTTGAACTTGGTCTTTAGATTTGGAGGATCTGATATTTTTTCATTCTTTGTGCATTCCAGATATCAGTCCTTTGTCTGAGGAACAACTGCCTAAGATTTTTTTCCCCATGCTGTGGGTTGTCTCTTCCCTCTCTTGGTGATTTCTTTTGTTATGCAAAAGCTTTTTAATCAGATGAGAGCCTAGTTGTTGATACATTGTAGTATCTCCTATGCAATCAGTGTTTTGTTCATGAAGTCTTTGCCTATTCCTATGTGTTCAAGAGTTCTACCAATTCTCTCTTCCAGTAGATTTAGTGCTTCTATTTTAATATTTATGTTTTTGATCCATTTTGATTTTAGCTTAGTGCATGGTGATTGACATGAGTCTAGTTTTGATCTTTATCATCTAGAAGGCTAATTTTTCCAGCACCATTTATTAAAGAAACTATCTTTCTTCCAGTAAATATGTTTGGTTCCTCTGTCAAAAATAAGGTGGCTGAGTGTGTTTGGAGTAGTTTATGTATTTTCTAAGCTGTTCCATTTACCCTCAGGTTTTTGTTTTTGCCAGTGCCATGCTGTTTTTATCACAATAACTCTGTAGTATAATTTCAAGTCAGAAATTGTGATGCCCCTGTCTTGCCTTTGTTACCCAGAATTGTTTGTGCTATTCTAGGTCTCTTCTGGTTCCAAATGAAGATCTGGAATGCTTTCTCTAGTTCTGTGAGGTTGCTAATGCTGTTTTGATTGGGATTGCTTTAAATCTGTATAACAATTTTGGGTGTATGACCATTTTTGCTATGTTCTTTCTATCAAGAGCAAGGGATACTTTCGATCTCCTTATTCAGTGTACTGCAGTTCTCAGTGTGGAGATCTTTTACTTCCTTTGTTTGATTGATTCCTAAATACTTCATTTTTTTTTTAGTGCTATTATGAAAGGTGTGGTTTCCTTATTTTCTGTCTCGGTGAGTTTATTATTTCTGTACAGGAATGCTATTGATTTTTGAGTGTTAATTTTTAACCAGCTATATGAATGAATTTGATTACTAAATCTAGAAGCATTTTGGTGGGGTTTTTGTGATCTTCTATGTAAAGTATCATGTCATTTGCAAATAATGGTATTTTAACTTCTCTATTTCCCATCCTTATTCTTTTTATTTTTTTTTCCTCTTATCTAATTGCTCTGGTAAACGTTTCTAGAACTATACTGAGTAGAAGTAGTGATAGAGGTCATCTTTGTCTTCTTGCTCCTTATTTTAAAGTGAAAGCTTTCAATTTTTATGCATTTAATATGATATCTGCTGATGGTTTGTCATACCTGAATTTTATCAGAATGAGATAAAGACCATGTATTCCTATTTTCTGTAATGGTGTTATCATAAATGAGTGTTGGACTTTTTCAAGTATTTTTTCTGCCTCTGTTGAGATGATCACGTGATTTTGCCTTTGGATCTGTTAATGTGGTGTATTACGTTTATTGATTTTCATATGCCTAACCATCCCTGAATTCCTGGGATGAATCCTGTTTAGTCATGGTGTATAATCTTGATCATTTGCTCCATTCTGTTTGCTAGTATCTTACTGATCAATTTTGTGTCTATGCTTATTAGGGAGATTGGCCTGTGGTTTTCTTTTTTGTCTGGTTCATTAAATTGAAAGAACAATATAACCAAAGTCGTTCCTGGAAAAGTAATTTCTTAAGGGATTGCTATCTTTATTTCTACACTGAATGATTGGGTCATACAGAATGGAGATTTACATATGTCAAAGTAACAGTTCTCAAGAAACTGATACCTATTTAGGGAAATAAAATCCTTGCACAATTATTCACAAGATTACATGGTATTGTTTTTGTAGATGGAATACCGAGTGTGGCAAATCAGATTCATGAGTGTGTTATGATTTTACCTGAGCCCCCAAAGAGGTCAAGGCTTTTGAAAAGTGTCATCTGAAAATAACTATTTAAAAATTATGTTCTGACACATTCCTCTGCAATAATCTCTTCTTAAGGCAACAGACATGAATTTTATATAGAGATAAATGTTGTGCCACTATCTGAATGTAAACCAGCTTGTTGAAAATTAAAATTAGAGACATTAATTCATGGGCTCTAGGTTCTTTTATGTATAAATATAAGGATGAATTACTTATATCAAACTTCTGTTCTTTTTTTGTAACCACAGAGCCTTTCATTTTAATGAATGGGATGCAACAAATTAAAATGACCTTCTCAAATTTGAAAGCAATACAAAAATCACCAAGTAAATGTCATGTGAACTTTGGTTCTTTTTTACATTTCTGTGAACAAAATGACAATATTCAACTTTGCATTTCCAAATACTGCTGCCAAATACAAATATTTTTTATATTGGCATGATGAGGAGAAAGTAAAGAGATACATACTGTTAAGGATAAACAATAATAGTGTAAGTTTTATGTCTAAACATACTAAGTAACAAGAAATGGATAGTTTGGGTCATGTGCTTGAAGCAAATACTGTAAGGTAGAGTTCTCAAGTCAGTAATTGCCTTATGAATCCATCTGAAATTTACATTACACTTTAGAACATCATACTGATATGTGTGGCTAGCTCAAATATCGGTTTGTGAAAACAAAATTCACTTCTCTTAAATAAAAGAAGCAGTGTCCTTCATATCCTTAGTAACTGACAGCATCTCAATGATGAGAAAAGATAAGTAAAGCGTGAATGAAATTCACTATCTGTTATCCAAAGCTAGGTCTATTTGGGTAATCAAAACTACATATAAATATGGTTTTTTAATGCTGACTTCTCATTTACCATAAATATTAATTTCACATTAATTGCCGCTGTCACTACTGTCAGCTCATTCAATTGCTCCTGCTTACATGAATATAGGCATCAGAAAAAATCACATCTTCAACTGTTCATGTTGTCAGAATCCCTAAGTATGAAAACATGTACCCTGTCTTTAAAAAATTAATTGGCACCATGGAAAATTTGCCAAATTCCTGCTCGAGCATTTCATTCAAATCTGAAGAAGAGGTGTGTCTAAATATTAATATAATCCCTGTGGTGTCATACATCACCAGTAACATGACTGAAATATTCCTTCTTAAGCAGGCACATATTAGTAGGGATCGAAAAGGTGACCTTTTGGCATAAAGTTTTGGAATCTTCCAGGAACACTGAGTTTAATGTCAGTTATTCCCCAGAGAAAATACCTTGAATATGTTGATCATGCCTCTGTGCATTTGAGTAGAATTAGAAGGGCATTTGTC
>RJWM01029513.1:0-24343 GCA_004363535.1 Dasyprocta punctata
TCACATTTTTAAAAGTCTGTTATTCGTTCCTTTCTCAGACGACAATCATATACCCACCTGCATTTTTCCAGAAGTTTGTTCCTCCTTCTTCTTATCACCAGTAACTGCAATTGTTGCAAAGTACTGGATGACACGTTTCGTGTTCACAGTCTTCCCTGCACCAGATTCTCCACTGGCAAAACCAATCAGAGTTAAAAAACCAGAAAGGAAGGCAGTATGAACCATTACAACAATCAAAATTTAACAGAAAGAAAGTCATGACATATACATACGTAATCAGGATTGACTGGTTTTCACGATCTGTCAAAGAGAAACCAAAGATAATGTAAAACAACTTGCCAAATACACTTAGCACTCAGTACTTGTAAACTCAGTACTTATAAACTTGAAATTGTCTTTTAAAATTCTCCAATTACAGAAAATAAGAGTAATATAAATTGTGGTTTCACTTTTTGCAAGAAACTTTTATAAATAATCAGAAAAAGGTGTGCTTATTGATCTGTGCATTACACTCCCACTGCCACTCACATAATAGAATATGGAATGCATTGTTTCACCATTTTATCTATGAGAATAATTAACCAAACACAGATAAATAGCAGTTTCATATCCCATTCTGTCATTTGTTTTATAGTTCAAAATTGTGTCATATTACTAATGTCCAGTCCAGTTTCTTATCATGCTTGTGATAATTTGTCACTGTGAAAATTTAAACTTAAAAGTCAGAATGAATGCCCAAATCTTATTATTTTTGAGCTGGATTTTGCATAACTACTATGAATTTTGACATAGTAATCTAAGCAAATCCCTCAGTAATTTTGAAACTGAAGCATCTTATTCTATTTCCCCACTTTCATCACTACTGTTCTCGTGTTTGTGCAAAGCATTTTATTCTTAAAGTACACAAATACTTTACAATGCTTGTAAAAATTCTAATTGTAGATTCACTCACCAGTCAGCATGAACTGATAGGCGTTGTCAGAGATGGAGAAGATGTGGGGCGGGGCCTCCTGGCGCTTTTTGCCCCTGTAGGCTGCCACCACCTCGGGGTTGTACACCGGCAGCCACTTGTAGGGGTTGACGGTGACACAGAAGAGGCCTGAGTAGGTCTGGGGAAAAGCACCAGATTGCTCAGTCAGAAATCACCTCATCATTCTACCTTGAAAATCCTGTTGTAAGGGCAGAGTGAGAGCGACCTAAGAACCGTGGAGCTTCCATGAAGCTTAATGATTTCCCTGATTCGTTGTCTTCCTCTGTCATCTGGTACTGCACAAAATGCTTCAGCTTTCCAACTATTGAGTTCAGTGGATAGCTTTCCACATGTACATTTTCCAATATGTCAGAATTTACAACAGTAGCCAAATAAATGTTCTTAAGAGGGACTTACAATAGTAAAATCTGAAAATGAAGTCCTTAATTTGTTTCAGCAAACACAAGAAGTGCATGGAGTTGGTGAAATACAAAGCCATGGGGGAGACTCACGTAGATCATCCAGGCTGCGTAGCGCTCTTTGAGGTTGTACAGCACCGCAGGCTCATGCAGGTGAGTCATCATGGCCATGTCCTCGATCTTGTCATACTTGGGAGGGTTCATGGAAAAGACTTGGTCTTCCTTAACTGTGACAGTCTGTTAAAAAGAAGAATAAGGATTCAGTGGGTGCCAACTAAGTAGTAGAAAAGGATCGGTTCCATGGCCCTCTCGCCTCCTTTCTTTTACTTACAGCTCCACCTTCAGTCTTGGCTGTCACCTTCCCCCCTTCCCTGCTCTGCACTGTGGCTTTCACATAGGACTCTTTCGCGTCCACCACAAAGACAGATGACTTGGCATCAAAAGGCTTGTTCTGAGCTTCAATTCGCTCCTTTTCAGACTTTCGGAGGTAAGGAGCGGCCTCCCCAAAAATGGCCATCTCAGAGTCTGAACTCATGGCTGCAGGCTAATGATGGCAGCGCTGGGCAGGGCGCACCTAGGGGAAGAAGCAGAGGTGGATGACGACTGAGGGCTGGGTGGAGAGCTGTCATGTTGGCCTCATTTACCGCGCTTCTTTCTGTCTAGGGATCACACTCGTGTGTTGTGTCACGATGCTGAAAGATAACTCATGGACTTGAAAGCCATACATTGGTAGCTTAATTGTGACATTTTAAGCCTTTATTCTTTCCTCTCTGCAGTGGGGAAATGTGGAGGAACTGACGATGTTCACCCAGCAACATCTGTTTTGATCCAAGTGTGTTCAGAATCTTTGCTTGCTTTTTTCCCTTTCCTTTTTCCAAATCTGCCTCCTTTTTTTTCTTTTGCATTTTGGTGATATACAGAAATACAAAATAACTCTTCAATGGCTTTGTGATCTAAATGGACCTATGTTTAAAACAAATATCTGAAAATTATTTTCCCAGCTTATTAAAATTGGATGTCAAAAATATTAAATCTAGTTGTGAAAAGGTTTATGGATTCTTTTGGACAAAAGTTCATGTTGAAAACCCCTAATAAATACAAATAAATTCCTAGTTACTGATGTACATCTGGTAAGTGTAGGGTAAAATAAGTACAATGAAAGCTGAAACTTCAAAAAGTATTTTGTCCTATATCAAAATTTAGTTTCTTTTATCATTTTTTCACATTGTTGAAAGTCAGCAGTATTTTCTAAATAAAAATAACTTTGTGTTATCCTTGGAGAAAAACAGCATCTGAATTTTTAATAAAGCTTCACAATAATTTTGGTTTTCAGTGCATATTTTGCTGAGTTTTGTTGTATTCTAGCATACCACGTGCTTTTTTTAAAAAAAAATCTGATTCTTTATGTTTTTGGTTCATATAGCTGTGTTTTTCTGCTCCTCTTTCTTTTTAAAAATATCAATCTTCTAAATAGCTCTTCTGAAATTAATAGCCAGTATAAAGTTTCAAGCTAAATTGAAGTTAGTTTTTTTCCCCCACTGACCAGTTAATTATGAGCAAATAAATAAGTCCTTCAGCTCTAGTCAGAGTAAAAGAAATTGAGTTCTGTGGAGTGAAAGACAAGATGGTTTATAGAAAAGTGTCTTAAGGCAGGTGTGCTGGTGAATGCCTATAATCCCTGCATTCTGGGAGGCTGGAGCAGGAGGTCACAAGTTCGAGCCTGGCCTGGGTGACTTAGCAAGACCCTAGCCAAGAAATAAAAAGGGCTGGAGATGTAGCTTAGTGTGAAGGCTCCATGTTCAATCCCCATTGCTGGAGGGGAAAAAAAACCTTCAATGTCTTGGTTATCAACAACAATGACAATGACAATAATAGGCTCAACTTTTTTGTAGACTTTCTGGAAAGGATCTTGGTTTTTCATCATATTAACCTGCCTCTCAGTTTAAAATGCTGGATATGAAATTTGCCATACACTGTAGCTCAAAATCAATTTCTTAAAAAGTCTCTTGATGATACAGTAAAATTTTGTTAAATTTTCAAGGGACAGATAATAGAACATTAACGTTAGGATGTTTTCTTCAAAGGAGAAATGTTATCTTACTGTATTACATTTTTTGTTTCTACATGAAGCAGTATTGAATTAACCACCTAGTGACTGCTATAATGCAGTATGTCCCTCTTGTGTCTCTCTAATGTCTTACATCAGTTGTTTCCCACCTTGTGGGTCGCAAGCCTCCCCCAAGCCTCAGATTTGTTGCAGAAGATCCAAGTCTACCCACATAATTATAATTGCTTCAAGTTTGAACCAGCAACATTTCCAAATAAATCATACGTTTTCTTTTTTTCTAAATGAATATAAGGACTACTGTATTAAATATAAACTTACTTAAAACAATCATAAATGCATAGTGAGTCTCTCTCTCTCTCTCTCTCTCTCTCTCTCTCTCTCTCTCTCTCTCTCTTTCTCTCTGTTCTTGGGGGTGAACTTTTAGGTGCTTTGATTCCATGGAAGGGTGTGGAAAACCAGTGATTTAGATTACAGACAGAAAACCTGGAAGGACCTTAAGAGTCGTCTAGAATCCGTCCTCCTCATCTTACTGGTGAGGACACAAAGTCTCTGAAGGTGAGGGCTCATTCTCTGTCACAGAGGCAGTAAGAGGCAGTGACGAGACATAGGCCTGTAGGCCTAAGTTCAGGCTCAGTGTTAATTCTACTGCAACACGTCGTGTTTGAAGGTGCATAAAAGTTAACTGCTTAACTCAGGCACGCAGATCTAGGGAAAAGCCTACACTGGCACCTAAAAGGTTTGACTTCCAGATTAACACATTATTGATTTTACTATGTGGTCTTTTTTACTGGTTCAACTGGAGTAATGTCAGTGAACTGTGATGGTTGTATTCTTTCTGAAGTTGTAAGAGCAAGTGAAAGAGAAGTTTCATTAACTTTTTGTTTGATTAAGTGGCCTGAAAAGTCAAATCTTAAGTCACTTTTAAAGAACAGCTGTTCTTTGTATCCTATATCCAATGCAAACCAGAAAATTAAATGATAGGTAGCTTATTAAGATGTCGCAATATAGAGATATCGTTGTTCTGTAGAGTGTAACAATAAATTCCTCTTACCTCTTACGTTACCAGATGAAGAAGGTGGCAGGCTCAAAGCAGACAACTACTGTTGAAAGAAAAAACAGAAAATGCTGTATTTTTTTTCCAATTTAATCACAAAATGCTATTAACTATATTGTGTACAATGTCATCCTTAGGAATGTTGAAAAGAAAATCAAAATTTGGGAGATTAATCATCTCCCTTCAATGAATAATCGCTATCATTGGGAACGTACACTTAACCAAGTGCTCTTCCACTGTACATACCTTTAAGAATTTTGAGGAAGGACAGGACAGAAGCATCTGGGCTGTGCTTTTATAGAGACCGTTCTGCAAACACAGCAGCCACCTCAGCTGTCCTAGCTTGGGAACCTACTTGGCAAAATCCTTTTTGGCAATCTCTTTGCACAATATTCACTGACTGTGGCTGTGAATGGATATAATTAGAAATATTTCTTGTCACCTATAAATAATTCGACAGAGGATGATCTAGGGTTCTTTATAGGCATTTGATAGGGGAGGATTCAGGGCTTCTGAGGCTGTTTCTCCAGCTTGGCTGTTGCATCATTCATCACAGAACTCAAAGCCAGGTTCCCACTTACTCTTCTCCTATGAAATTGGTCAGAAAGAATGAGCCTGACATGAGGAGTTTAGGACTACTTGATTTGTTAGTGCTCTGAATCATTAGAAGTGTGGAATGAATTTTAGATCTAACAGTAGAAATGGAAGTGGTGAGTGATAGATATTAAGATCAAAAATTCCTAGCCAAGGACTGCTAATAGATTCTTTTAAAGTTTAAAAGTCTGAAACACAAAGGAGAAAGTAAATTTTAAGATTAGGCAGTATTTTTTGAGGAGTGAGGGTTGCCAAAGAGACTTAGAATAGATATAAACACTTCTGTTCCTATTCTGGAGGAGTTACAATGGATACCTTCAGCTTGTATGTTTTCACTGAGGGGATAACAGGATGTTGTGTGATGTTCCATGCATGTTTCTACCGTATAAGGGAGGGAGACCCAAATACGCATTCCTAGGCCATGGGCAAACTCTCATGACTAATTTTAACCGTAGTAAGGTAGATACCATTTACTTTTATTCAAGCCGAGAGGAAAGTTATGCTGCCCACAAAACTTTGCCTGTGAACTAGCAAGATGGGTAGGCTATCACAAGCCCATGATACTCATAAATTGTATCTGCTGAATATAACAGGAAATAGACCTACTCTAAGTGTATCCCTAAGATCTGCCATGATACTTTCAAATATCATCTGCTGGCTTAAACTGTTGATTAATGAGATCACTGTTTTTATAATCCTATTGACTTAGAATTTCTCTTTAACACATTGACAGATTGAATATTTTATGTTTTTAAAAATTTCTTTTGATGCAATGCTATAAAATTAGTGTCATTCCTTTGTTTTTTGCTTTTTTTAATCTTCATGGAAATGACTCATAGAAGTCTAGCAACTTACCCCAAGTGTTAGGTGCTAAATCAGAAAGAAACTTGGTCTGATTTTTTTCCTTTTAAAATTCATTTATTTTTATCTCTTTTGGAGCTTGATATTTGAAATACAAATGTAATAACAGTTTAGTAAGCACATTCACTACATTTGAAACTGAAAGCTAAAGAAAAAAATGTGAATGAGACCAAAACATATGCAGTGACTTACAGGAATATAGTTAATGAGGACTCTCCACCTAAAATTAGCACTTTGATCAGTTACAGTTAGACTGATCTTAAAAGCTCTGATGGCAATAAATTCTAATGGCAACTAGCATAGACCACAGACAGAAGTAGATGAGAGAACTTTGTGCAGCCTTGATAGGAAGAGAGAAGCAATGCTAAATGAAGGAGGCATTATTTCCCTTAGACATACTTCCCTAAATATTGTCCAATTAGAAAAACACAGGAAATAAACACTAAACCTTCTCATATTTGTGTGCTTCTTTATACTTAGATATGGGTGGGAAGCATGGCTTTAGTTTAAATTAGGAGAGGTTTTGTTTTGTTTTGTTTTGTTTTGAAGTAGCATTTAATCTTTACACCTGCGAACTGCTGGATCTTCATGCCAGTGGACTATTGCAGGATAATTTCTCAAAGACAGCAGTGCTGAATTTAAGAAAGGTTTAGTTTATATAGAATTTAGAAGTGGGAGGTACAAAGCAAGTGACAAAATACTACATAATTGGTTGCATAAATTGAGTAACATATTGACAGACAGGCTAGTCTTGAAACAAAGGAATTATTTATCATATTACAGAAACACTCTGGGAACAAGGGAAGGGGCCCCTTACAGAATGAGCATAGTTAAAGGCATTTCCATAATATAGAAACATTCTGGGGAGGGGCCCGTGAATTAGCCCAGGGTGCCTTGTGGTACAGACAATTACTCTGACTCAGTGCCCATCAGCGGTGTGCAGCTGGGCTGTGGACACTGTCAAGGTCAATTGAATTCAGAAGAAACAGCAGAACAGAAACTTGATCAGAGACTTCTAATTGATCATGAAGTATCTATAAGCTTGCTATTTTATAAATGTGTTCCTACATTAAAATTGTGCCCCAACATTCCCCCCGTTTCGATTATAGAGGAGAATCCTCTCCCTCAGTTTCTCCAGTTTCTTTTTTTTAATTTTAAAAAATCAAAACAGAAAAGGACAGAAATAATACAGAATTTAAAAAAAAACAGTAAGAAATCAACACTGGTTAATATATTGCATACTGTTACCTTAGAAGTAGTTGTTCAGGTTATAAGATCCAGGCATAAATAATGATCAAACAATCAAACAATGAAAGCACAAACTGTTTTTTTTTTTGATGAACTAACAGAGAAATAGTAGTAGAGTTATCTATCTTGCACACAGTTTCCCCAGTTTCTTCAGTAGCAGGGAGCTGATAAGAGGGAGCAGATTCTCAAAGAAATTGGTGGTGAATAGCTTAACAACTGGGGAGTCTATACCTTGAACTCGAATTTGAAATTCCTAATGTACTAAATTTCTATATATTCCTAGAATGATAATACATATTATCTATACGGGCAACGTTTTTACTGCGGGTGTAGATAGTTGAAAGTAAGCAGCCCAAGATTTGTATTTATAAAATAAATAACAAAGACAACCTTTCTGGTACTCTCCTAGTGTGCTGGAGTTGCAGCCCACAGAATAACAGTTAATACTAAGATTAACAGAAGGTATGGAACTAGGAAACAAGCAGGATAACAATATATTGAATCTATAACTCAACAAAACAAAGAAAGGTGCCCAACAAAATAGTTACATCAATATAAAAGAGAGATAAAGCAGCTTTGTGGGGGAACCTTTCAGTTCCCTGGGGACACAACCCAGAGTCCTGTAGCAAGCCCTAAAATAAATGAAAAAAGAATCAAAACCCAACCAGGGTAACAGAACAGAGGCAATCTGGACAGGACAATCTCCCACGTATGTTGTCTAGTCAATTTTCAGCCATACTTTGATCTTCAGTCTTCCACAGTGGCAGAAACAAGGCTTTGAGTGCATTGTGTCTTCAGGGTTGCATTTAGTGCATCTGACTTGTCAGGACAGGCCTCCCAGCAGACATGAGGGTGAGCTCACTTGATTCTGGAGTGATGGATCCAGAGCTGGATTTTTGCTATTTTTTATCATGAAGCCTTCTCAGTCTTAATAATGAGTTCCTCTGGTCAGCCAGAATAAATGCGAGCAAGGACCAGCAAACACTTGTAGCCCCAGCATGGCTTAATTTCAGTGAAATCTATTTGGAGATCTTCCAAAGAACAGAGTTCCATGTGTTAGATTCTGGGTAGTGTTTGAGGACCTGTTGAGGTCTCAGCAGCCAATTTTGTGGCCTCATCTGCTTTATGATAACATCTTGGAGACATGAACTGTAGCAAAGGCATATTGGGAATCTGTGTAAATGTTTACCTTTTGTCCTTTGCCCATGTGAGGGCCTGTATAAGCACACAGAGCTCGGCCCATTGAGCGGACCAATTTTGAGGAAGAGATCCAGCTAGAAGCACCTCTTCGGTGGTAACAGCAGCATAGTGGGCTCTGCGTTGTCCATCTTTAACAGAGTTACTTCCATTTGTGAGCAAAGTGTACTCAGCATCTGCCAGAGGCTCCATCTGGAGGTCAGGGCAACTGACAAAGCAACGCAAGCCAGCTGTGGTCAGGCTGTCTGAGCTCTGCGGACAAATAGGTGGTTGGATTTAAAGTTTTTGTTGGCTTGCAGGTGAATTGGGGATTTCCAACAACAGTCCCTGGTACTGAGTGATGTGGCTGTTGGGAAGCCACCAATGTCCCTGACTACTGAGAAGTTCAAGGATGGCATGCAGCACCTGAACAGTTAAATTTTGTCCCAGAGTCAGTCTGTTTTCCTCCTCATTTAGAAAGGCAGTTTCTGTGAGTGCCCACAAACAGGGAGGCTAAACTTTAGATACTGGATCTGGTGTCTTGGACAAGTAGGTGACCGGTCTCTCCCAGGGTCTCACTGTTTTGGGTTAGGACCCCTGTGGCAACATGCTGTCTTTTATCCACAAACAAGTTGAGTGGGTAAGTCACATGTGGAATACCAAAAGTTGCAGTTGAGGTCAGAGGTCTTTTAATCTGTTGGAACACCTCAGTTTTTTCCAAAGTCCAATTTATTGTGTCTCTTTTAGTTTCGAGCTTTTTCAATATGTCATAAAGTGGTCTGGCCTTTTCAGTATAACCCAGTATCCAGATTTGGCAGAAACCAGTTGCCCCTAAAAGCTCTCTGAATTTTCCTTTATAATTAGGCCACAGGATGAAACGGATGACTTATTCTTTTTGGACCTAAGTGTGGAGGCCCCTTTTCTAAATCAAATCCTAGATGTCTAATTTATGACATTGTTTTATGTATTTTTGATTATACTTTTCTGTTGGATGTTCAAGATCAAGTTAAGCTGAGATCTGTACTGATTAAAATTAACCTCTTGCTTTCTACCAAGGTCAGTTAAGTCTTCTCAGGACTTGCCTGGGAACCATGGAGAGAGCCTCTCAGTTTTTGACAGTGTCAGCCATCAGGGTGAGTCATGGCCATTGCTTGACCAAGGTGCTTTCTGTGAAAGCTTGGGAGATTTTTTTCTTTTTCCTGGTGACCCTCCTTAGGCACACTATATATCATAGATAATTTTCCCCTGTGGTTCCATAGTTTCCTTGGTCAGAAAACCAGGGACTCACAGAGTATAGGATGTTGCAGAAAAGGTTCCGTCATGTCCTGGGTTTTAATTGACTTTAGAGGGCCAGGAGCAAAATACTGGTTATCCTCTTTGCTCAGTTACCTTTCTAGATTTGGTCTCCAAACCTCAGTTGTTGAACATCCAGAAGAAAATGGATAACATTACAGTGTAATAAAGCAGTAGGCTTAACGTTATTACCTCATCTGAATATTAAGAGCACATTACAACATAAAATAGAACCATTATTTTTATCAACCATGGATGTCCTAGTATTTAAATCCTTCCAGAATGTCAACAGTTACATAGTTTAGATAGAAAATTAGAAATCAAAACCATACATAATATTGTAGCATTACAATTATTATGGCATTTTATAACATATTTAAATATCTATCTTAGTATTGAACAGAGTAATATACAGCATATACATCACAAAAATATTAACATTTGACTGGTGGCCTCATGTTGGTTTGACTTGAACCTCCTATCACAAGTAGCTAGAGCACAGGAGAAAGGCGAATGTCTGGATCTGATCTGATGGCCCGGTCTGTGCTGCATTCTAACTCCTCCCTGGGTCCAGTGAGGTCCTCGCTATTGTGCAGGGGTTTCTTCCCCTTGACTGCTGAGGAGACTTGGAGAAAAAGTCAGAGGTTGTGCCTTCTCGTCGTCAAATGGGGGTGACCCCAGCAGCAGCCAGTGGGGCCTGCATCAGTGACATAAGCAAGGTGTCTTCCCAGCCAGCTGACGCACTAGAAACGTTACAGAAAAATTCCCAAGCTATATCAAACTGGAAGGAAGACTCTTTGCACCAAGGAGATAAGTAGGCAGCGTTTAATCTTTACACCAGCGAACTGCTGGATCTTCACACCAGTGGGCTGTTGCAGGATAATTCCTCAAAGGCAACAGTCAGGAGATTTATTTTGAATGCTGTGTTTCAAGAACCTGGACAAAGGCTTCTCTCCAGCCTTCCCCCCTGTTCTCCTCATACATGTATTAGGAAGTATTACAGGTTCCTGAAATCTTATACTTCTTTTTGTATTAAAAATATAAATCTAATGGAAATCTAATACTACTTTCATTCTACAGGGTTATGTAAATTAAATTCTGTTATTCATATAAATGTATAATAGATTATTAAATATATATGAGTTTATACATAATATCATCTAATTCATTTAATTCATATAGAGATACTGTATGTAAAATGTTTAGGACATTGTCACCAGGAGGCTCTGAAGCAAACATTTCTTAATGACAGATGAAGGTTATGAAGGCAGGCTGACATTTCTGAATACACTCAGGGAGGTTAAATGGTAGTAAATAACTGAATATAGGTGGTGGTTAGGAAATGTCCAGTAAACAAGATTATTTTTATATCTGTTACTTCTTTTCATATATAAATTATGTTAAAAAAATAAAGCTGAGACCTAGGCTAGAGATACTATATCCTGGCTTCTGTGATGCCCAGGATGACCACATATCAATCAAAGCCCCTGGAATTCAGCAAGTCAAGTTGGTGTTTGCTGCCATTAAAATTTCTCCAATATGTTAAAGGACCATCACTCTAAAAAGTGGTTGTAGATTTATTTTTAAGTCAACTATTTATTATACTTTACATAGTTCCTGCTTTGATCATGTGGGAATAGTAATTCACTCACTTGTTTATTCAAAACATTTCTATTAACTATCCACTGTGTGTCAACTACTGTTCTAACCCAGGGGATACCTCAGAAGCTAAAGTAGTCAATGTCTCCTGGCAGTTCCAGTCAACAGTGGTGGATGCACCCAAAGAAACAAGTAAACATATAGTATATCGGAGAGTGTTAAGTGCTGAAAGGAACAACAAAGTAGAGGAAGAGGAAAGGAATGAATAATCCACAAAAGTGGGTGACCTGGATTGGCTTCTGTATTAAAGTGATATCTGAGTAGATGTATGAGAGACTTAAAGGAACTGTAGATAACTAGAACAAGAAAATTCCAGATAGAGGGAACAAATAGTGAAAAGTTTCTGAGATGGGAATAAACCTGAAATGTGCAATTTGTGACAGTGTGGATGAACTTAGAGGACATTATCTTAGATGAAATGAAAGAGGCACAAAAAGACAAATACTACATGACCTCATTTTTTTATAAGTGGAATCTAAAAATTTTAACTCATAGAAGCAGAGATTGAAATGGTGGTTTCCAGAGGAAAACTTGGAGCTAGGAGTTGGAAGAAGAAATTGAGGAGACATCAGTCAAAAGATATAACACAGTAAGAAATACTAAATTCAAGATATCTATTGTAATGCATAATGAATATAGTTAAATTAATAATACCTTGTTATGGGCATCAAAAATCCTAAATTTTGAGTGTTCTTACCACAAAAATGACAACTATGTGAGATATTGTACGTATTAATTAGCTTGATTTAGCCATTTCTTTTTTTTAATTTTATTTCAAAGATAGTAAAATCGAACAAAAGATAACAGAACAATCAAAACAAAGCAGTAGAACTGGCATAGAACTTCAGAGAGAGATACTGTGAAAACAATAACTACTATATTGTATCTTGTTACTTTCAGAATAGTTGACTATTCCATCAGGCATAGCAAAAACAAACCAAAAACAAAACACAATAAAACCAATAAAAACAGGATGTGAAATGAAGAAAAAAAAAGGAAACGAAAATTAAACAAAATTAAGCAAAGCAATGACAATATTGGGGCTTGAAGACAAGACAGAGGACAATCCCACCTATTTGCCACACTGCACAATGTCATCTACCCAAGAAATGCTGAGACTGCGGGCACCAGGCCTGCAAAATAATCTAACAATACAAGCATTTAGTTGCTTTATGTACCTTAGTTGCTATGAACTTAGCAGGTCCTCTGAGCAAGCGGGATGCTTACAGGGGGTGGGGGTATATGAAGAGGTCCTTGATTCATAGCCTGCATGCCGGTAGGCCTATGGGACACACCTCTCTTTCTCTTCCTGGAGTTTGCGCAGTTGCGCAAACTTACCAGGGAGGAAGGCAGGCTTGCTTCTGGTTGCTGCCTCTCGCCCCAACATGGAGGGTTCACAGAAGGCACATAGTTCTCTCCCTGGGTTCTGCGTGGTCGTGCAAACTCACCAGGGAGGCAGGCGGGCTTCTTGATTTAGCCATTTCATAATGTATACATATTTTAAAACATGTTTTTACCACATGATATATGTAAATATAAATTTTTTTTTTAATGAAGCAAGGAATCCTGTAACAGGAAAAAAATGGGCAAAGAGGAGCATGCCAGGAGATGAGTTAGAGAGGGCCAGATAATGTAGCACTTTGTAGGGACAGTGTAGTGACTGGTTTTTCATCTGAGTGAGATCGAGAGCTAGTGAGAATTTTAAGAAGACACATAATGTAACCTGCTTGAAGATTTAAAAGACTCACTCTGGTTGTGTTATTGAGTCTAGACTATGGGCAGCAAGGATAGGCTCAGTGTGGATAGTTGGGCCAAGAGTAGGTAGGTATTGCAACAACGCAGATAGAATATAATGATGATATGTGCCATGTTCTGGTTACTATAGCTACATAACTAGTTACCCCAAACATAGTGGCTTAAAACAACCATTTTTTATGCACATAGATTTTGTGGGTCAGGAATTTGGAATTTGAAAAGAAAACAGACATCTGTGTTCTACAATATCTGGGGCCCCTGAGAACCCAAAACTTGGAGATGATTCAATACCTAGAGGCAAACACTTTGTCTCAAAATAAGGTTAGAGAAAAAAAATGATTGTTGAGGATGATAGCTAATAAATGAAGTGTTACCTGGACAGAGACAAGGAGTCAAGAGGGTAGAGATTAAGTATATTGTTAGAAGAAGGGTGAGAGCAAGCAGATTTGCATTAATGAGGATTGAGACAAATCAATGGTATAGGTGAGGGAGGGCATAACTGTGGGAAACAAGGTCAGAAGAGCTATGATTCTGAGGCCAAATGGTCTCTGAATAGTATACCGTGTATTAGGAAAGAAGACTGAGAATGAAAGCAAGATTTGGGTTAGCTGGTAAAATTGATGGCATGAGGGTATGAGGGATCCTATTTGCTTGCTTCTAGTAGGTGATGTAGTAAGTATAGAAAGAAAAGATGTAACATGTTCATTTTTGAGACTGAGAGGTGTACTTTATTTGCCCAGAACACTGAATTGTAATCATAAAATTAAAGTGAGACCAGTTTGACAATGCTGTGTGTTTTTCTTCAGCAACTTCTATTGCCTAGATGGGGCCACAGAAAAGGTGAGTATCTGAGTTTAACCAATATAAGACTTTTTCTGGAGGTGAGACTTTGAAAGAACATATCAGAATCATGAAAAAATGATGAGGAGGCCAATGGATAGGGGGTTTTGATGATGTCAAAGGATTGCAAGGAGAGAAAATCATGAGTCGGTGATCTACAAGAAGAGGAAATATTGAATTGAAATTGAGTGGAATAAATCCCATTTGGTTATGGTATGCTCTGTTGGATTTGATTTGCTAATATTTAGTTGAGGACATTTTTGCTGCATCTGCTGTGTCTGGGATCACCAGCCTACCCTCGAACTTTCCCAGGCTCGTCTCTCTCTCTGACATAGAGGAAGAAAAGTCAGAAGTCATGATGCAGAGCAAAAGTAGATTTATTGCAGCAAAGTTATTTACTGCAGAAGCAGTTCAAAGCCACTCGAAGGAGTAGGGGGCCCAGAGCTGGGTGATCACTGGATATAGGAGAGTAGTGGCCATCTCGCCCCACCTACAAGGACTGCACTTAATTGGTTAACAGACTCATTGCTAAGACTCATTGTCATACATTGCATCAGGGTAATTATAGCACACAGTTTAGGGCCATTTCAGGAAGTTCAAACCATAAATGGATGAGGGGAACAGTTTTGAGAGATGGTCCAACGTTATCTATGGTGTAGTGAGCTTGTTGCTTCAGAAGTAAAACCAAAAACTGCCTAGTCTTAGTCACAGAGGCTAGTTTTTCTTCTACCTTCTAAGATGACCTGTGTCCCTGACTCTAACCCTACCTAAGGGTTCCATTTTTCCCTACATTTTCATCTTGTACACAAGAAATCTTGATCTGTAATTTTCCTTTCTTTTGTATTGTCTTTTTCTGGTTTTGGTATACAGGCATGATAACCTCCTAGAATGAGTTACAAAATGTTCCCTCTGCTTCTGTTTTCTTGAAAGTATTCTGGAGAGTTGGTATAATTTCCTCCTTTAATACTTAGTAGAATTCACCAGTGAAACCATGTGTGCCAGGAGCTTCTTATTAAGAGAATGATTATTTTTCAATTTTCTTAACAGCCATAGGCCTATTTAGAGTATCCATTTCTTCTTTGAGTTTTGGTAATTTGTGCAGAGACTCAATGCAATGTTTGAAATAGAGATTTTGAGGTGCTAATATCAATGATGATAGATTGAGAATGGGTATGTGCTTCTATTTTTAATATGCTTTTGAGGAACCTAAATCTCTTCCAAAATGACTATACCAATTTATATTCACACCAACTTTGTGTAAGGGTTCTTTTCTCCACATCCTTGCTAATACATTATTTATCCCTTGTCTTTCTGCATCAGCTATCCTAGCACATATGAGATGATATCTCATTGTAGCCTTAATTTGCATTCCTGATGCTTAATGATAGTGAACATTTTATGTACCTGTTGGTCACCTCTATGTATGTACTACAGAATTATCAAATCAAACTAATTAGCACATATGTCACTTCAAGTAAATATTATTTTTTGTGTGAGATACTTTTAAAATTCTTTCTTTTAGCTGTTTTGAAATATGCAGTAAATTACTATTTACTATAGTCACTGTGCTGTACAACAGATCACCAGAACATGTCTTTCCTGTCTGAGATATTATACCTTTTGACCAAAGTCTCCTCTTTCCCTGTATACTATACCTGTCATCACCCTTTGGTAACCACTGTTTTACTCTCCACTTCTGTGAATCTACTTTTTTTGGATTACACACATACATTACATGATATGATATTTATCTTTCTGTGCCTGCCTTATTTCATTTATCATAATGTCTTTTAGGTTCATCTGTGTTGTGAAAAACTTTTCTGTTCAAAGTTTCTACTTTTGTCATTATAAGTCGTAGTCAGTTGTATGTTTCTAGAAATTAGTCTATTTTCATAGGTTATCCAATTTGTTGGTGTGTAGTTATTCATAATAGTCTCTTATGATCCTTATTTATTTGTGTGTCTTTATGTATTTGAGTCCTCTTTATTTCTTGGCCAATCTAGCCAAAGTTTTGTTAATTTTATTTATTTTCACAAAAACTCACTCTTAGTTTAGTTGATTTTTTCTATTGTCTTTCTACTCTTTTTCACTTATTTTTCTTCAATCCTTATTTTGTCCTTATTCTGATTTGTTCTTTTTCTAAGTCCTTGAGGTATGAAGTTAGATAGTACATTTGAAATCTTTTTTATTTCTTAATCTTGGCATTTGTTACTGTAAACTCCCATTTTATAACTGCTTTTGCAACATTCTATAAATTTTCTATGTTGTGTTATCATTATCATTTAGATCAAGTTATTTTTTTATTTTTTTCTTGGATGCATTGGTTGTTCTGGAGTTCTGAAATGTGTGTGTGTGTGTGTGTGTGTGTGTGTGTGTGTAACGTCTTGAGACAGTTTCTTACTGTATAGTTCAGGCTGGTCTTGAGTTCACTATGTAGTCCAGGCTGGCCTCAAATTCACAGTGACCCTCCTCCTTCAGCCTCTCAAGTTCTGGGATTGCAGGCATGTGTGACCATGCCCAGCAGGAATGTGTTGTTTAACTTACTCATATTTGTGTATTTTCTAAAGCCTTCTCATTGATTTCTAGTTTCATTGTGGTTGGAAATGATACTTGGGATGATTTCAGCTTTATTTAATTTTTAAAACTTAGTTTGTTGCTCAATATGTGATCTAGCCTGGAAAATGTTCATATACACTTGAAAAAATAGGTGTTCTTTTGTTGAATAGAAAATTCTGTATGTGTCTATCAAATTAATTTAATCTATATTATATTAAAGTCTACTTTTTTGAATTTCTGATTTTATTTATTTACCTTAGTTCTTTGAAAATAAAGATTTGGGTTATCTGTTTTTTATAAGAACGTTTTGTACTCTGAGTAACTACTTTGGAGCTAGTGATACACAGTGTAGTAACTACTGGTATTATCTTATTATTTGATTATGAAATACTGTTTTATTTTTTCATAAAATAAAAAGAAAAATGTGGACTATTGAAGTTTCTGTTATTGTGTTGCTGCCTATACCTCTCTTCAGTTGTTATTACTGGCTTTATATATTTTGGTACTTTCATGTTGGGTGCATGTATTTTTACAATTCTTGTGTTTTATTTTTTTAAGAGAATAAAACCAAGCAACATAAACAGAATAAAGCCATTCAACACAATACAGTGAAAGTGATACAGGATTTCAGAACCAGATGATAGGAAATCAGCAATGGCTACCATAATGCCTCTTGTTAACTTCAAAATAGCTGCCCATATAACCAGACATAATAAAATCAAACAAAACACAACAGAGTACAACCAATTAAGACAAAACAATGAAAGTGATACAGGACTTCAAAACAAGATAATAGGAAATCCAAAATGGCTACCATGATATATCTTATCTTTGAAATAGCTGCCCATGTCATCAGATACAATAAAATCAAACAAAAGAACGCAGAATAAAACCAAACAAAACAAAACAATGAAAATGATACAGGACTTTAAAACAAGATAATAGGGAATTAACAATGGCTACCACCTTCAGAAGGAGATCCCCCCGTAGTTGCTATAATGCATATTGTTGTCCTCTAAATAGATGATCAGACTGCTGGCTTTAGGCCTGCAAAGTCAATCAAAAACTAAGTACTACAAGCATTAAGGTTTTTTTTTTTTTATGTTTTATTTTCATAGCTATCATCTTAGCCTGTGTTTCTCCAAATCATCTGGTTTCTTTGGTGGAGGGGCTTGGCTCTCCTTGTCTCCAAGCCTGCATGCTGGCCAGCTTGTAGGTAGGGCTTGGCTCCTTGTTCTCCTCCCATGGCCCGTGACTGGGGCTGACTCATAGGAGGGGGTTGGCTTCTTGTTCTCCTTCTGGTGGCCTGTGGCTGGCACTGGCTCACAGGAAGGGACTGACTTCTTGCTCCAATTCTTGTATTTTCTTTATAAATTGACCTTCTTATTGCTTGTGACCTTGGTTGCTTGTGAGAGATATTGACTGAAAAATCTATTTTGTCTGATATAAATATAGCCACTTGTATTCTCTTTTGATTATCATTTGCACAGAATATGCTTTACTTTTGCCCTGTTTTCCCCCAGTACTAAATATTGAACTCAGGGGCATTTTACCACTGAGCTTCATCTCTAGCCCTTTTTATTTTTTGTTTTGAAACAGGGTCTCACTAAGCTATCTAGGCTGGACTTGAACTTACAATCCTTCCTGCCTCAATTTTTCAAGAAAGTGGGACTACAAGTTTGTTCCACTGTGCCCAGCTTGAATATCTTTCATAATACCTTCAGTTTCACCCATCTCTGCCCTTAATACTAAAGTGAGTCTCTTACAGGCAACACATTGTTAGCTTTTTAAAAACTCCTTTTAACCTTCTTTTTCTTTTAATTGGAGAAGTTGGTCAACTTACGTTTGTAGCAGTTGTTAAAAAATAAGGACTTATTTCCATTTTGTTGATTGTTTTCTGGTTGTTTTTTATATCCTTTATTCCTTCATCTTTTGTTGCCTTCCTTTGTGACTCATTGATTTTTTGTAATGGCATTTGATATCTTCTGTTTATCTATTTAAGATTTCTTTGTTGTTAATATGGACTTTACACAAAACATCTTATAATTACAACTTTATACTTCCTTCCTTTTTTGTTTTTTTAGGGGGAGGGGGCTCAGGGTCTTGCTATGTAGTTCAATCTAACCTTGAACTCACTATGTAGCCCATCTAGCCTTGAACTTGCAGTGATGCACCTGCCTCACTTTCTTAAATATTGGCATTACAAACATGTGTTAACATGCCTGGCTACAACTTTCTTCTTTCAACAGGTAAGGACTTAATTTAAATCACATTCTTATATCTCCCTGTCCTAATTTTATGGTATTGATCCAAAACTACATATTTTATATTGTGTATTCATGAACAAATTGTTGTAATTATAGTTATT
Source organism: Dasyprocta punctata (assembly GCA_004363535.1). Lineage (NCBI taxonomy): Eukaryota > Metazoa > Chordata > Mammalia > Rodentia > Dasyproctidae > Dasyprocta > Dasyprocta punctata. The sequence continues at coordinate 18,862 of RJWM01029513.1, forward strand.
TTAATACTTCTGTAATTTAGCTCATGCCTGAATTAAAATAATTACAATATCTGAGCACTGACAATTATAAGAATTTGATTACACATTTACCTTTACCAGTGATTTTACACTTTCGTATATTTTCTTGTTGTTACTCAGAGTCCTTTCATTTCAACCTGAAGAATTCTCTCTAGCATTTCTTAAAGGCAGCTTTTGTTTGTTTGGAAATGTTTTCATCAGCTTTTCATTCCTGAAGGACGGCTTTGCTTGGTATAGTATTTTTGCTTGGCAAGATTTTGGCAAGATTTTTTTCTCAGCACTCTGAATTGTCATTCCACTCCTTTCTGACTTGCAAGCTTTCTGTTGAGAAGTTCACTTTTAGCCTTATGTAAGTTCCTTTGTGTGTGATGAGTCACTTTTTTCTTGCTTTCAAAGTTTCTGCTTTGTCTTGGACTTTCACAAACCCAATTATAATGTGTTTTAGAAAATTGTTCTTTGGGCTTCTCTTTCTTTAATTTTCATTAATTTTGATGTCCATATGTTTCCTAACATTTGGGAAATTTTCTGCTTGTAATTCTTAGATACATTTTTTGACACTCTTTCTCTCTTCTTCTGGCACTTCCATGATTCATACATTTGTATGTTTGATGATATCTTACAGCCTTTATCCATACTTTCCTTTTTTTTTTCCTTTTGGTGCCTCTATTAGGATAATTTTAAATGGCATATCTTTGAATTCACTATTCTTCTCTTTTGCATGATTGAGTTTGCTGTTTAAGTTCTCTGCTGAATTTTTCATTTCTATCTTTATAATCTTAAGTTCTAGTTTTTGTTTTGTTCTTTTTCATGGTTTCTGTTTCTTTATTAAACATACACATTTTGTTCATGCATTATTTGCCTAATGTCTCTGTTTTCCCACAACTCAGTGAGTTTCTTTATGATTATTATTTTGAATTATTTTCAGATGATTCATTGATCTCCATTCTTTGGAGTTGATTACTAGAGCTTTATTAATTTCTTTTGATGGGGTGCTACATTTTCCTTATTTATTATCTATGCAGTTTACTACATTTGTACTTGTGCATTTGAAGGAGTAAACACATCATCCAGTCTTTACAGATGGGCTTCCTCAAGTAAAGGCCATCTCCTGTTCATCCCTAGGCACTTCAGTAACAGAAGCTAGGGCTGGGGCTGTACCTCAGTTGTAAACTGCTTATCTAGAAGAACCACAAAACACAAATTAAAAAATAGAAGAAACTAGCTGATGTTCTACCAAGTGAAGAGCTATGTTCTACATGTCTGTGGTATACTGCTAGACTTCCTGTATTTCCCACAGCGATGGTGACTGACGGGACTTACTGGGCTTGGCCTAGTTGTTCTCTGGCATGTTTTAGTTCTGGCTATTAAGTACTTTTACATAAAATGCAACCTAAATATTTTCTTGGTATATAAAAGGATAAATTGCTATGGAAGGAAAAAAGAGACTCACAAATTCTTGGTAGATAAATTTTTTATCTCCAAAAGTCATAAATACAAAACAGTGACAAAGATTTTCACATTTTGTGCATGTCTTTAGTCACTTTGCTGCATTTGTATCAATTATTCTTCACTTATGATTTTTGTGTGAACTTCCCGGCTCTTCACCCGTAGTTTGTTGACCTGGGACTCAGCAATGTCAGCCCGTTCCTCGGCTTCCTCCAGCTCGTGCTGGATCTTGCGGAATTTGGAGAGGTTGACATTGGATTGTTCCTCCTGTGAAACAGGAATGCATTGGTGAGAAAAACATGTTCAAATTCCTAGATTCACAGGTCAGTAGATCTTGAGGTTTTCTATTTTTGTTTTTTTAACTTAAACACGATTCAGTCCATTAGAAGTTTTTTTTTAAAAGAAAAAGATCTAAAGAAATGTTTTGATATTTTATGTTGTATTAATTCCTGTTTGTGTCTTTTTTTTTTTTTTTTTTTTTTTTTTTTTTTTTTTTTTTTTTTTTTTTTTTTTTTTTTTTTTTTGGTAGTACTGGATATTGAGCCCTGGGCTTTTATACTGACCTACATCACTCTCTCTTTTTATTTTTTTATTTTATTACTTTTATTTATATTTTATTTTTTATTTTTACAGGGTCTTGCCAAGTTGCTCAGGTAGAAATCAAACTTCCTGTCTCAGCTTCCTTAATGATGGAATTACAGTTATGTTGTATCATATGCAGCTTCACTTATGCTTCTTGAACTCATAGATATAAGGAAAAATAGGTAACATATGTTTCTGAACTTTCAGAGAGCTAAGCATTTTAGAGCTACTATTAAATACAACAGGATTCCACTTTTTTCAGGCTCCTGAGCCTGGAATTGGATCTTTTAAAAATGCAGGTGGACAATCTTTATTATACCAAACTACTAGCCTTGAATCTGAATTATTGCCACTTGAATCTAAATTATTGTACTTAATGAAGCTTAGAAATTTAACAAAGTTTCTGTTTCCTAAAATAGGTTGAGTGGCCTATGATTATGCTTGAATATAGAGCTGTGAATTTGAGAAGAGTTTAGTGTTCATTAGTCATTCTTTAAACAAAAAAAAAGTCTTGTTAAGAACCCTCCCAAAATGTGGCATTCAAATTTAGAACACTGATAAAGCTTAGAATCACTAAATAGTATAGCTTGGTAATAAAAAAAACAAAACAAAACAAAAAACCCCTCAGATCTCCTTCTTATAAAAGAGGAAATTGGGAGCTATAGAGAAGTTTAGTGTCTTGTGTATTTGTTGCTGTGAGTGTGCACACATGTATATTTGTTCTGTCTTCCTTTCTTGCCCCCACCCAGGGTCTTACTCTCGGACATTAGAGGTCAGGGGAAAAAAGTTATCAATGGATAGAAGAACTTCTTCCTCCCCAGAATATTGTGTTTTGTTTTGTTTTCCTCTATACTTAGGAAACTGATATTGTTCGATTATTATTTCAGATGAATCACAGGATGAGAAAATGAGATAAGGCAGAGTGCCAAAAATCTATTGGTTAGATCATAACTGAGACTTTCTGAGCTCCATATGCTTGTATGCAACTATTTATGTGACATTTTCACTTGGGTATATAGTGGTATTTTACATTTAATGTGTCTAAAACAATTTCTATTTCCTTGTTGCCCTATATATCTTATTTTCCCCTAGTTCTACATTTTAGTAATTTTACGCCACTCACCTGGTTACTCACATCATAAACTTGAGAAATTACCCTTAATTTCCTTACTTTCACCACTTTGGTGTATCTCCTAGTTTCCACTTCCAAAACATAGTCGGAATCTCTCCACTTCTGTCGCTCTGATCCATTACTACCTTAATCTAAACCTGGAAAGTTTCCTAACATGCCTCTCTGCACCAGTGTTACCCAGCAATCTCTTCTTCACATAATAGCCAGAGTATTCTTTGGAAAATATAAACCAGGTCATATCTGAACATGATGAAAACCCTCTCGTTGCAAAACTCCCTGATTGTACTTAGAAAAAAAAATCCAGATTTCTTATCATACCATAGAAGACTCTATAGTCTCCTTTCTGCCTCGCTTTCTAGTTTCTCTGTGCTGCTATCTTCCTCATTCTTTCTACTTCTTGAACCACACTATTTTATACTTCAAAACTTTGCACTTGTTCTCCCTCCTTCCTAGAATATTGTGTCTTGTTTTGCTTTGCTCTCCTTATTTGATTCAACTCTTCTTTCATCCTTTTAACTAAAGTGGCATGGTCATGTCTGAGAATTGGACCCCGCCCAGTCATATCAAGGGGTTCTGGACTTACCGCTTCCTCTGCTTGTCTCTTGTATGCCTTCACCTTTGCTTGTAGTTTGTCCACAAGGTCCTGGAGCCTAAGAACATTCTTGCGGTCTTCCTCAGTCTAAAGTAATGTTTTCAGAATGAGTTTTTTGACAGTACAAGTATCATCACATTTTGTTATTGTTTTTAAAATTTCTTGAAGGCTGGGTAAGAACTTAGAGAAATCATTTTCCTTACTTGGTAAGTGAGTTCTTTCACTCTTCTCTCATGTTTACGCAGGCCCTTGACAGCTTCAACATTGCGCTTCTGTTCGTTTTCAACTTCTCCTTCAAGTTCGCGTACCTGTAAAAAGGTGGACATTTCAAAAAACATTTACTGTCACTCATTCACTCTATGAATTACTGCTTCAAATAATGCACATACTTCTTTTATCATCTTCACATGTCCAATTGACATATTATAACCTTGCAGGCAGCAAAGAATATTTCTTCTTCATCTTGGGATACCCTTATACCATCCACTAAGTATTTAAGGTTATATGTTGGATTCAAATGGAAAAGGAATAAATATTGATCAGAAGACGCACCCTGGCCTCCAGCTTCTGGATCTGCTTCTTGCCACCCTTGAGCGCCAGCTGCTCGGCCTCGTCCAGACGGTGCTGCAGGTCCTTCACCGTCTGCTCCAGGTTCTTCTTCATCCGCTCCAGGTGGGCGCTGGTGTCCTGCTCCTTCTTCAGCTCCTCGGCCATCATGGCGGCCTGGAAAGCAGAAAACAGAGTCGGTCAGGAGCTGAGAGAGCTCAGCAGGGTTCAGGTTTTCCCACCACTGCTTTCCCCGCTGCTCACATCAGTGATGGCCTTCTTGGCCTTCTCTTCTGCGTTGCGGGCTTCCTGGACGATGTCCTCCATCTCTCCCTGGATCTGGGAAATGTCTGTCTCCAGCTTCTTCTTGGTGTTGATCAGGCTGGTGTTCTGGTTTAAAAAATTTAGAAATAGTAAGTACACAGAGCAAAAGTAGGATACTTTATGTTCTAATGAAACTAGTTTATTAAACTATTTTATTAAACTAATTCCTTAAATGAACCAGTATCCATCTTTGTTTCATCAATTATCTGAGTTAACAATATATTTTTAAAAGATAGCCAATAATCATTTTTCTTTCTTTCTTTTCTTTCTTTCTTTCCTTTCTCTTTTCTTTTCTTTTCTTTTCTTTCATCATTATTCTCTTTCTTTCTTTCTCTTCTTTTCTTTTCTCTTCTCTTCTCTTCTTTTTTCTTTCCTTTCCTTTCCTTTCCTTTCCTTTCCTTTTCTTTGTGTTTAATGCAGTGCTGGGAATTGAACCCAGGTCTTACCCTTAGTAGGCAAGTATCATTCTATTGAAATATATCCCCTCTATCAGTCTTTCCTTCATATTTTTATTAATCCATTAACATATAGTAAGTACCTGGGTGTGGAGGAGCTGGACGCGCTCACTGGCATCCAGGAGCTCCTGCTCCGCAATTTTCCTGCTCCTCTCTGTCTGCTCCAGGGTGGCCCGCAGCTCCTCAATCTCAGCCTGCAGCAGGTTTGATCTGCGCTCAACCATGGCCAGCTGCTCCTTCAGGTCCTCCTGGCCCCGGAGAGCGTCATCCAGGTGCAGCTGGGTGTCCTGTAGAAAGAACACTCATTGAGACACCACATTTTCTGGGCTGCTCTCAGATAGTCATCCTGAAACTTCCCTTGGAGTCACTCACCTTGAGGATGCCTTG
>RJWM01029514.1:0-24384 GCA_004363535.1 Dasyprocta punctata
TGAGGGTGTCATACATTTATTCTTGGAAGAATTAAGCATATCTGAGTTGGTTACTTTCTCTCCTTGCTGATACAAAACACCTGTCACCCAAAATTAGGGAAGGAAAGGTTTATTCAGCTTACAATTTTTGGAGGTTTCAGTCCATAATCACCTGACTCCAAGGCAGGTTGGCACAGCACAGGGGCAACTCTTCAAGGCAGCAGCAAGCAAAAGCAGCCAGAGCAAAAGGGGGAAAACAAGGCTTTTCTCCCTTAGAGTGTATACAGGCCACTCCCGCCCCAGGGATGGGTGTAGCACTCACAAATCTCCTTGCCTTCCTTTGCACAGGATAAGGAAGAACCCTGGATCCCTGCTGAGTCTCTCAGTTAAACTTCTAAACTTCGCAAGTTGGCGCAATATATCAACCATAACAATATCTAATATGAATTTATAAAGAAAGAATTTGTGGAAGCTTGTATCTGCATTTCTTTGAGTCTTGACTCTAACTTTTTTTTTCTTTTTGTAGCAGGCATCAAACTCACACCCTCGCGCTTGCCAGGCAGGGACTTATGCTGCTGAACTACATCCGCAGCATCTTGCATCTTTTCATTCTGCTTTATCTTGTTGTAAAAACTTAGAGCCATGAATATAACTACCATTGTGCCCTATATTATTATTATTATTATTTTTTAGCTCTAATCTCCAACCCTCAGTTGTTGAACACCCAGGAGAACAGTTGCACCAGTATTAAAATGGGAGCAGTAGATTTAACTGTTTTATTATCTACTACCTAGATGTCAAGCACTTTAAAATATAAGTATGGCCAAAGAACTGCTATTTCCTTACTGATTATTGTTGTTTTTGAATTCAAATACCTATAGGACATTAACAGATAACAGCTATAAAAGTTTCCACTGAAAATTTAAAATCACCGCCAGCATAGCATTTCAGCATAACAATCATGATGGCATTATTTTATTATTATTATTTTTTTTTTTTTTGGCACCAGGGATCGAACTCACAACCTCGCGCCTGCCAGGGCAGGCGCTTAAGGCACTGAGCCAAACTCCCGGCCCTGGTTTTTTGAGGCAGGGTCGCACTATGTAGCTCAGGCCGGGCTTATACTCGCGTTGTAGCCCAAGCCGGCCTTGAACTCACAACGCTCCGCCTACCTCAGCCTCCCGAGTGCTGGGATTAAAGGCGTGCGCCACCATGCCCGGCTGGCATTATTTTATTAGAACCATTAGGTTTTGCTATTCTTCTCTGAAATACATTTAAATTTCCATGTCAGTATAAAATAAATTTTTTAGTCAGTTACCTTAATCCAATGTATTTTCACAGCTTTCTTTTTTGCTGGGACAATATATCTAACAATGATAATTTAAACGAGCTGAAATTTAGCTTGCCTAACAGTTTTTAGATGACTTAGTCCACAGTCAGCTGACTCCAAGGCAAGAAGGGCATGGCTCAGGGATGTGGCCAGTGGGAAGCTGCTCCTGTCATAGTAGCCAGGAAGCAGAGGAAGAGAGGAGTGAGATGAAGCTTTCTAGGGCTGCATCCAGTGACCTACCTCTAACCAAACCCCACTTCTGACAGAAAGTCAGCTATAGCACCCCCACGATCCAATCACCTTCCACACAAACTGGAATTTTGGGGGACATTCCAGATTGAAGTTATAGCACCCTTTGAATTCTCTTCACATATCACTGTGTGAAGCGATGATCTTGAAGATGGTGTGACAATACCACCCCTCATTTGAGAACTGAAAAGCCAGCTCATGATTTGGTATATCTCCTTTTCTGTTATGGTGGTCAAAACCACATGATTTTCAAATTCCTTTAGCTTAAAATCTAAATGAGGATGATTTAGAGTCTCACCTTTGTAAGGTTTGATGAGATTCTTATTGTTTTCAATCATTGAGATGCTGACTTTAACCACCTTATGTAACTGCTCTGTCTGATACAAGCATTTATAAAATTAGGGTGTTCAGAACATGCCTATTGATGTTGCCAAGCTAATTCATTTTAGAACATAGTCAAAACTTTGTAGAGATTGTCTTATAACAGGATTTAAACAATGCCAAGGGATGGAGAAGTAACATGTCTTGTTTGAAGACAACATATGTTAATATGGACTAGAGAATGAAATTTGATGTTATAAGGTTGCTAACTGTGGTCAAAACTACCAAGTCCATCAGTTTTCTGTGACTTGGTGTATCATATATCATAACAAATATAACCTTAACCTCACTGATGAAGGAAGACTTAATAAAGAGTGGGAATACACTTTATGGATCTGATCCTGAGCCGAGCCCTTAGACCACAGGGGTGACAGAAGGAGAAACAGAGGAATTTCTGAATGTAGCTTTGGAGCATAGTTAAGTTATAGATGGTTTAGCTTTCATCCAGTGGGAGTCAAAGTGACAGAAAAAAAAATACCAGCATCACAGTCCACCTGCAGTTAGCCCCAAGGAAGCCTGAGGCACCTGTCAAAAGCACAGTGGGAGCCCAGTGTGAGTACATGAAGCCAACATATTGTGAGACTAAGGCATGGTCTCTCAACTTTGGCACTATTAACATCTTAGACTAGTTAATTGTTTGCTACACAGAGATGTCCTCTGCAATATAGGATATTTCATAGTGTTCCTTACTTCTGTCTCACAGATGACATTATTACCCCTTTCTTCTGACAACCAATAATATCACTAAACTTTTCCAAATATCATTGAGGAAGAGTGGATGTGGGAAGAAAATTCCAGTTTCAAACCACTAGACAAGAGCAAAGGCAGGAAATTCATAACTGAGACAAGAAGAAAGAAAAACAAGACCTGCCTAGAAGTGAAAAGAAACAAGCACAAAAGTGATGAGTTAACACAAAAATGGCGAGTAGTTGAAACATCACAGTCATTGGAGGAGAAATCCTGAGAACTAGGTTTATTTTCACCAACAAAGAGACAGACCCAGAGCTACAGATCTACTAACTGACCTGAAAGTAGAAATCAACTGAGTATAGGTGTCCATGACAGTCAGAGTGGTTCAGGTGGATCATTAAAGAAAAATTGGGAAGGAATTTGAGAAGACCTTTGCATATATGTCAGGCCATCAGTTGGCTGACTTTGATGCTCCGTTAGTTTCTAGGAAAAATCAAACACAATCTTAGCTTTCATTAAATAGTGTAAGTAAATGCATTTGCTGAAGAAAGAAGAGGGTTGGATGCCTCTGGAAAGACAGTCCTTCTTGGGTGATTTGGGGGCCAGTGCACCCCAAAATTTCCAGAGTTTGTGGTCATAGTTACTTTTTAGAGACATTTCAGGCCACTAACTTGACAAGGTTCATATTAGCAGTTGTAGGAATCCATATTCCAATTGTTTGTTACTGACTTTTTCTGTGTCACTGATGTTGAAGAGTTTTATGATGCTTCTTGGATCCTTGATTCCAGATCTCAGCGCATCTCCCTCTCCTTTGCAGACAGGCAGCAGTATTTAGAGACATGATTTACCCTGGATTTAGCATTTTGTTTGTCCTTCCCAGCAGCTGGCTCCATCACTCTGTCCTGATATTTACAAACTGAGATAACTCAGTAAATGTAATTCTACTTTCTTAGCTACCATCACCAATCAACTGCTTGGTAGATACATGATATTCAGTTCCTGCCTATTAGATAAGTAACTATAGTGTATCCAGTTGCAACAGGCACATTTTCATCACTGAAAAAAAATACTTGACATAAACAATTTAAAAGAAGAAAATATTTGTTTGGGTTCATGCTTTAAGAGGTTTCATCCATGGTCACCTGGTTCCACTGCTGATGGCCTGTGGCAAGGCAGAACATCATAGTGAGGAGAATATGGTAGAGAAAAACTGTCCAACACATGACAGGCACAAAGCAACAAAAAGAGAGAGAGAAAGAGGGAGGGAGAGAGGGAGAGAGAGAGAGCAAGAGCTAGAGTGAGAGAGCAAGAGAGAGAAAGAAAGCAAAAGAGAAAGAAAGAAAAAGAAAGAAAGAAAGAAAGAAAAGAAAGAAAGAAAGAAAGAAAGAAAGAAAGAAAGAAAGAAAGAAAGAAAGAAAGAGAGAAGGAAAGAAAGAGAGAAAGATCTAGGGTACAACATATGCCCTTCAAAGGCATGAGCCACAGAGCCCTACTTTCTCTGTGTTAGACCTCCTGATGTTCCCAGCACCTCCCTGGTGCACCACAATCTAGGGACCAGATCTTCAATGCACGAGCTGTTGAAGAACATCTGATACACAAAACAGTCTGACAAATATTTACTTATGCGTTGTATTTTTGATTCCTCACATCAGCTCTGGTGGTTTGGTATTATGATGCCCATGTTGCAGATGACAAGTTTGAACTTGATGAGTTTAGATTATCTGTCTAAAATTACAGAGTTATTATAATCTTTAGATCTGCATTCCAATATATGCCATTGCTTTCCACCATCAAGAATCACCGTGCTGATCTCAAAACTTATTCAGAACTATATGAGGCCTTAGCACAACAGGTTGCTGGGATGTGCTCTGCACTTCTGATACAGGGGAACTTGGATGGATCCAGGGATTGGCATTTGTATCAAGTCCCAAGGTAATGATGACTATATTAGGTGGGGGTCCCCATCAGTAATTATTGATTTAACAACAAATAAATTAGCTTTAAAAGCATCTTAAAGGAGAAATACAACATCTTATAAGATCTTGTCTCATTAATTACAAAGAGGAAGTAGACTTTTTACAATTCTCAGGAAGAATACAGTAACACAAGTGACACAGCCTGAAAAATTTGGAGAAATGAAGAAGCGTATCAGAACAGAAACTGAAAAGAAAAAGCAAAAGAACTCTAAACATGAAAAGCTACAAAGAAAAGTTAAACATTTAAGTGTATGTATATGTCTTACATTTTTTGTATGTTGTTATTATTTCCTGGGAACAAAATTCCACATAGTATGTAAAAAAATTAACATTTAACCTATGAATAAATGTAAAAGCAAATTTCTTTCTTGTAAGACTAACTCTTTGAAAAGAAGTTGTCCATTTGATCATTTATTACATTATGGATTCAGTTCATTTCTGTTGAATTCCCACTGTGTGGCTGATACACAGTAGTTTAGATGACACAAGATAAAAGAAAAACTGCAAATATTTCTAGGTCTTATGCTTGATATATTGAATTTTGCTTCTCATTTTTCTATTGTTTTTGAGTGCCTTTTACTATTCATTTTAATTTACTGATGTCTTCATCATGAGTTAGTAAAAGTGTATTTAATTTACTAGTCTTATAAAAGAATCACATTCAAATTATCATTTTCTTCTATGATTTTCTTTTATCATCTTTAGACTCTACTTCTATTATTTTTGTCTTTGTGTTTGGATATACAATGTCGTTCTTTTATTTTTTTCATTGGGTCATTATTTCATTAATTTTTAGACATAGATGCTTGTGACTTAATACCTACACTACCATACATATATTAATGTTTTGATTTTACCTTCATTCTAACATATAAAACAATTTTGTATTTATTCATAACAAATTCACAATCTATTTTAGATGCATATAGCTTCCTAGTGACTGGGTCTTTTTATCATGAATATATAATATTCTTAATGATAATAGTTTTATATTCATATTCAGGAAATATATTTAATGAATGTTGGCTTCCTTCTCATTTTCATATTTCCATATATATGTGTATGTAAACATAGAAGCATTTCTATATACACTTACACATATCGCTATAATATATAATCACAAAAGCATTTCTATATATCTACATAGAAAAACATGGTTTTCTTCCAAAAGTGTCCCTTTGGCACACATCTACTCAGCACATATTCAGCACCTTTCAACATTGGATAAACGTAGAATAATACTTTTTAACTATGTACCTGCAACACATTAAATACACTACTTTAACTTTGGTATCATTAAAGAGAACTCTTAGGATATTTTAAAAATGTCTTACAACAACGGACCTTTCCTACACTTCAGACTTCCTAAACTTATCCATTCTCCCTCACATTTGTCTTCTCATACCCGGATCATACATATTTCTTTCTCATGTTTGCACTGGTTACTACTGTTTTCTCAACTTTTACTAAATCTTCATTCCTCAAACATGTGTCACCTCTGAGTAAATCCTACAATGCCTGCTGCATTTAAATGTCAACCCTCGTCTGTCGCACTTCATTTACCATTCCCTACTTTGACATGCTTTTTAATTTACTTTTAGAAACATATTTTTGTTGCCTGAAGACATTTGTAGTTCTTTAGAATACAGTTCTCTTAATTGAAACCTCTTCTCTAAGTAAATAGTAAGGATATAACTTATATTTTTCAAAGTGACTGGGATTATTAAACTATGGTAAGTGAAAAAAAGAAAAAGAAAAGAAAACCAGACTGAGTGGCTAAAGGTTACAGTATGTAGCACATTAGATACACTGTTCCAGTGACTACTTTTTCTTCTTTGCTCATGGAATTTGTCAGAGAATAGATAACTTTCAAAAAGAAAATTCCCTTTCTCAAAGTAATTCTTTTCTCATTTCTTGGAAATCCCTGGGGTATTAGAGTCAGAATCAAGCACCACAGGAAGTTCTCTTTTGCAGTGTAGTAATTGATTTAGACTACCGTTAAAGAATTATCTTTTGTCCACGGTTTTCTCCCCCTGGTGACACATAAGCCTTTTGAAATAACTTCAACTATTTAAGGATGTCATCTCTAGGGCCTTTCTTTATTATATAAAATTTCATAACTTAACTTGTGTGTCAGTGCTGAAGATTCTGCGCCTGCAATTGAGAGGTTGGGTTTCATAAAGGGGTTAAATAATGAATGAAAACCAACTGGTGTAATAATTCAAACATCAGTAGCACAAGTTCTTTCCTAATATACAGGAAACTATATTAATATTTGCTTTTGTTCTTAAAGACAGTGTGCAGAATTTTAGGAGTCATGAACTAATTTGCCTGGCAGTTTAGTGGTTTTTGAACTGAATTATGAAATGCAAAATACTCTTTTGAAGATTTCTTTAAGGGAAATTCTTGAAGTGTATGGTATTTTTGCACATTATATATTTAGCTTTATAGTAGTTTGCCTTTTATGTTATTTCAGAGGAATGATGTAAGCTATTTATATTTTCTTTTACATAGCTGAAAAAAGTGTGTGCTTTGTGTGTACATGTTGCTTCAAAAGTCTTAATACACCATGCTTGCTTAAAGTATTATTATTTTCATATATGCAAACACATTGCACAGAACAGACTTTTCAAATTATCACTTGAGCTCATACATATATGACATTATATCTATCTTTAATAGACTAAAATATGTATTTTAAGTAAAAGCAGTTAAAAGAAGAAACCCTGTTTTTTCTTATTTAAATGATGTATACATTTTCTTAATGAACAATTTTGAAGTTAAACTGCATCCATGGGAAATACATTTTTAATTGTTTTCAACATTGTGAAACTTAAAATAATGTAAGTTTGGCAGTCGATGTTTAAAAATTTGATTTTGCTAGAACACGATGATTGGTATAGTAGCGCTATTTTTGCAACAAAAACAGCTATACCTATGTGAAGTTTAAACAGAGAAGAAGTTAAATCCAATTTTGTTTATCACTGATTGATTATTTGATCCAGCCACCACCCATTCCAAATTCCCTATAAACTGAATGCTCTACTGGTTCCTGAGTATTTTACATTAATAAAGCAAAAATTCTAGAAAACTTGGAATATATATTTAAGCATTGATATGGTAAATGTTGTCAGGTTGTGCATGATTTGAAAAATGAATTATACTTGTAAAGAATGAATCGGAGCATCTTTACGATTCTTATTTTGAAAAAGCTTGAAAAGTTTCCCTTAGCAAGTCTCCTATATTTGTAAAGCTTGTCACCTAACATTATTTTGTATTTTAAAGTAGTTATTTTTTAATAGTTGTTTAAATATGTGCATACTATGATGATTTTTAGCTCATGGATGATGAAGACTAGAATCTTTGTTACCATACTCATTAATTATTTTTGAACCGTAACACAGAATAAAATGTCTTCCTAATTGATCCTCTTAACCATGGAGAGTATTCGTTGTCTCGCTGTGACACTGTATTCTGTGTCTGTCTTTCATTTTTAGCTTTTCTAGTTTGTCTCCCCTACACTACAGTCTTACTGCCTTGCCACTGGAAGTGATAACCAACAGTATTTCAAATTATGAAAAAAACTGTGAGACTTCTTTTGTAGTCTATCATATGCTGTATCTGCAGATGTGTATTCGGCAGGTTTTGGACATTCATATATGAGTCACATTTTTATATTTTTGTATACAACTGCATTCTCTAATGCACAGTATGTACATATGTATGATTTTTTTTTTAAAGAATTGGGAATGGAACTTACCACCTTGCTCTTGCCCGGCAGGCACTGTGACACTGAGCTATATCCCCAGTCCTATATGTAGAATGTTTTTTCCTATTTATGAATTGATCTCTCCTTTGTGACCTTCCTTGTTTTATTTTACTGTGTTTGATTTAAAGTATAGTTGATCTAAAATATGAATGGCTATTTCTGCTATGAATTCTATTCACACAAAAAGTGTGTTCTATCCATGTTTTTCCCATTCTATATGTGTTTTTATGTAAAGTGGGTTTCCTGCAAAAATCATATACTTGGGTCTTCTTTGTTTATTGTTTTAATTGATTCTGCACTGTAAGTCTTTCAATTGATTATTTTATTTTATTTTATTTTATTGGTACTGGGAATCAAACTCAGGATCTTGCGTCTGCCAGGAAGGGGATGTGCTGCTGAGTTATATGCCTGGCCCAGTTGATTTATTAAATACATCTACATGTAATGGAATTATTGATAATTCAAGTATTACTATATTTTTAAACATTTTTTGTTTTATTTTAGTTCGTTTCTTCCTTATTTTCTATCTTACGCTTTTGCTTTCTCATTAAGTGTTTTATTCGTGTAATATGTTTTGATTACTTGCTTAGTATTTTCGAGTTGCCTAATACATATTTTTCTTTGTGGATTCTGTGAGGCTTACACAAGTATATTTTGAGTAAAACAGATTGTTTTATAGTTATAGTAAGTTACCATGACCATAAAGTTAAATCTAGAAAAAATAAATGGAAAATTCTGTGCTTGAATTTTATTACTCCTCAAAATTTTTATCTTTTTTTCACATTTTGAAGTTTTGTATTCCATTTACAATCTTCTATATTACAATCTCTTAAAACATTAATGTAATTACTACTTTAAAGCATTTAGTTCTATAGTATTTTACTAAATTATGAATGATATATGCCACAAGTTTACATTATTTCCTGCATTCTAAATTTGTCTTTAAGGATATACATATCTTTACTAAAGTTTTAAATCCCTCTGATGACTTCATAACACTTATTAATATTTTTTTAAATTTGAAGAAGTTCCTTTAATCTTTCTTGTAGGTCATGGCTCATAAATTTGTATTCTCTCAACTTGTGTTTCTTCATTTCTAAAGGTTAACTTTTCTGGGTAATATATTCTTAATTAGTAGGTGTTTGTCTCTTTGATTTTTTTGTCCTTAAATCCTGTTAAACTCTCATGAAATTTTCTCTTTACACCTGAGGTTTCTTCCAATAAGTCTGCTGTCAGACAAATTGAGGATCCCTTGCATGTTATTTGTTTACTTTTTCTTCTAGGATTGAGAATGGTCTCTATCTTTTGTCTTTCAGATAGCGATTATGATATGATTTGGTGAAGATATATTTGAGTCAAATCTGACATGTGCTCTTTAACATTCATGATATGGATATTTATAACTAAGTTTGAGAAAATGTATGATATAATATAATTGCATGAGCACTGTCAAATACCTTTGAACCTCTATAACCAGAATATTTTTTGCTAATATTTTCTCACAATTCATGTAATGTTCCTTCACTCCTCTTCATTTATTTGTATTCCACTTCTGTTTATTTTCAAGGAGCCTACCTTCAGAGTCTGTAGTTATTTCCACTACTGCAGCAGGGAAAGGTACCATAAGTCCACATTTGCCACAGTCAGCCATTTGTTCATTGTAACTGTATCAACAGTAAAGGATGACCCAAGCTAGGTTTGTTTGCAATCCACAGTCGATGTTTCGTTTAAATGGCACCAAAGGAAAATTTCACTCAACATTTTATTTTTCAGGATGCACCTGGAAAATATAAAGCCGAGTGAAATAAACAAGTCAAAGACACTTAAATATGGTATGATATCTCTTGCTTCAGTAAGCAAAAGCATAAACCAACAGAATAATGAAGGTTGGAGAGGAGACAAGGGGATGAATCTCTTGCAAAAGGGAAGGGGACCGAGAAGACATGGCTGAGCAGTGAGGGGGTAATTACGCCATGGTATTTGGGGGTATACAATGTCCCACAACAGAGTTATCAATGATGCACCCCAACACATGAATATGTCCATCTCGCACAGATTTCTGCCTGGGGCTGGTGCATGTACAGAGCACTATTTGTGAACACTGACTAGAGGACTACTGTGCTGCTTAATGATGAAGCTTAGATGACAGACACATTCCTTTGGCTGATAAAGTGTGTTGTAACTAAGGCTTAGAGACACAGAATTCTATGCAGTCTGTTGTCATTGTTTTAGCATTAGGTTTGTCCCAAAGTCATACTTGGTGTCTCGTTAACACAGGCTGGGCAAATAACTAGAAATTCTGTGCCATAGAAGCCTCTGGCTTTCAGTGATGCAATCCCAGATACTCTGAGGATAAGATTAATTCAGGCCCACTTTAAGGCTGGCAGTGATGTAGGTCAAACTACAAGTGTATCTTACCAGCATGTAGGTCTCTTTGGGATCCTGAGGTCAGACTAGAAGCTAGGTCTCTGAATTGTGCTGTGAGTGTATGGCCTTTGGTTTTTCCTCAGTACTGAGTGTCACCATTGCAAGCCCAGCCCTGAGTTCCCAAGCAAAGTAGTATACTCTCCTTTTTAACCTTGTCCAGATGGGATGGAGTCTTGCTGTCTTCTCTGTCACTAGTTGGGTGCAATGTTAAAGAGCCAGTTTCTTTGGCATCTGGATGCTACAAATCCAACGGTTCAGTGCAGGGGTATTGCTCTAGTAGAAGGGGAGAGAGGTTTTTTCAAACACTGGATTTAAAATATAAAGCTGAGATTTCATTATTTTTTCTTTCTTCTGGTCATAAGCACCTCCTTTCTTTTCCTTGGAGTGGGAGGAGAATCTTTTCTTTTTATTTTACAAAAGCCAAGCACTATGATCTCTCATCTGGTATCTTTAGCTCTTGTGATGTTAACATTTGGGCATAAATAGCTGTCCCAATTTTGTGTAACTGTGGGCTCTGATCATCATTAGATATTAGTCTTCACCTTACCATACCTCCTTGCAAGTGTTATTACTTTGTGAGGTGGACTGACAGCTCGTGGTCAACTTGTAACAGCAGCTGAACTAAATCAGTGTGGTGCTGAGTGTGGATGGCCTACCTGAGGATTATTGCCAACATGAAAAGAACTGAAGAGGAAAGTGTGGTATTGTTGGTTCTCCTGTTACCATGGGTTCTCCTGGAGGAGTTTGTTGAGCTTCTTTCTTGAAATGGACTTGGCTGTTCTCATCTTCAGAGAAGCACAGGACCTTATTGTTGCTGAGAATGGCTGCAGTTCACTTTGTGTGAGCGCTGGTCCTTACTTTGAGCATCGCTTCCTGGCTCTGGAGGGGAAGATGGTGTGCTGTTCAGTCTTTAGGAGAAGCTATTTATGCTGGTTTCCTGATATAAGCTCAGATGTTCTCATCCTCAGAGGAGATGGGACCTCATCGCTGAAGATGGCTGTGGTACTTTTCGAGGGAGCTCTGGTCCTTTCTTTGAGAATCACTTCCTGGGTCCAGCACAGAACCGTCATCCCACTGGCACAGACTTTCTGACTTTCACCGCTGACCTTTGGGCCTTCCCAGCACAGATCCATGAAACAGACTTGTATGAGTCATTGCCATGGGCTCTATGTCTTCAGCTGAACTCAGGCAGGTTATTGCTATGGAATCCAGACCCTCAGCTGGATTCTTTGAGATTCTTAGTATGTGGACAGTTTTCCTGCACTTTTTGTGTTTGTTTCTTTGGTGACTATTATAAAATAACAGTATAAGTCATGTGTCCTGTATTAAGTTGTTTTCCTTGCAAACCCTGACTATAACACTTTGTAAAGTTGCATGACTACTTTTAATGCTTTTGGTAGTATATGCAATTATTATACCAAAATATTGTACTAACTTTAGGAGATATGGATCTCTTTAAATATATTGCTTTGTAAGTCATTGAAATTACTTTTCTCTTTCCATTTTACTAATCACAATGTATTGGATATGAGTTAATATTGGTTTGAAGAAGGGAACATTTTTTATTCTCAATTTGTTTTTGTTCTTTGAGTAGGAAATACTATAGCAACCTATTACAAAACAATGCTGAATAGTGATTCAGTCTTGCAATCATAAACATGTTCTATATATCTGTATCAATAATTTTTTAATGGTTCTATGGTAGGTATCAACGTTTTTGCATGTTTCAACTATTTACAGGTGGACTGGTCTTTGTCTTTTTCCTAATACAAAAGACTCCTTTTGACAAACTGTCTTAATATAAAAGGATAATTGTGAACATTTCCTATTTCATCGCTTATGAAGCAGCAAATTATATATATATTTTCTACAAATTGCTGAATAAGTCAATTATAATTGTATGCTTAGAAAATAATAATGAAAAGTATGATTTTATCAGATTTATTGGATCAACAGTGACTGAATTTTGGTTCAAAACTTGATTTATCATTGCACTACCTGAATGTCTAATTTGACTGGTGCATTGCAATAGTTTTGGCACCCCATGAAATTTCACTGTGTCAGAGAAAATATATAAAACTCCTTAACAGCCATCAGCATTTCCCTTGCCTCTCTGAAAGCTATCATACGTGTCGCAAACAGTGATGTAAAATTAAGATGAGAAGTTTCCTGATTTCTAGATGAAAATAAATTAGAAATTGCATAATTCCTTGACTACTTTACTAATAGCTAAAGCTAATCAAAATGCTGAAGACTATTTCAGAATCATTCGAATCCCCCTAAGAGCCTGTGGAGGTAGCTCTATGAGAATATGATGCATTCTCAATGCAGGAAAAACTTCTGAAGGAAACTCAATGCTTGATTTAAAAAATAGGAGTGAAATATAATTTCAAATGTATAAATCAAAGAGCATGTTTCTAGAGACCTATATTTTAGTTGAGTTAGGATGTTCTACAGCTTTTTCAATAGAAGTGAAAAGAGATAAATTTCAAGACATATTTGCAGTCTAATCAGACATTAGAGTAGCCTGGTCTTGTTCATTGTATTGGTAGCTGGATATAATAAAGCACAGTATTTCATCCAAAAATAATGCCATAGCAGCCTCACCACATCAGAGTTCTGTGAGGAAACTTCTGGCAAGAAAGACTCTGCCAAACAGAAAATGTGCTGCACTGGGCTTTTTTTGTCCTTATTGCCATGCCGTGTAATGGAGCTGGCAGCTACGAATGAACACAAGCTGATTACCTTTCCTTTCTCGTGCAAGAGTTTTTGCTTCAGGGCTTTATTATTTACCTTGAGACTGTCTTGCAAAATGCTACTTTGATAAAACTGCATTTGCCTTATCAGGTGACATTCTTAATTCAACATTATTGTAGAGAAATTACACATTCATTACACAATTTAGATAGATGGCCTACTTTCCATGCTATAACATAGGAATTAATATATTGAATTTAGTTTTAATACTTGGGTTTAAATTATCCTTTCAAATAAGGGAAGTTTTCTTATATTTTCCCAGTGAATTTTTACAACTGTCTTTGTAGAAGCCTTATATTTAAATATAGTAAGTATATAATTAAATCTGATATCTCATAAGCTAAGCTACATATATGTATAAACTTTAATCATACCCAGGCACTCTGAAGAAAGAAAATCATCACCATCTTCATTTTCTTGTCTTTTATGTATTTGGTATATTGGTGTGTAATCACCAAAACTAAGGGTAATTATATCTTCTAAGAAAAAGTAAAACTGTTAAAGGACATGACAAGGAAGCCTTTTAATTTCTTGTGTTTTTAGTTTTAGAAATTACTTCCCTCTACTTCCATATATGATGTATATTGCAAGTAAGTAATATAAACTTAATTAAAAACTACTGTCCAGTTATATCATAAAGAACAGCTTATCCAAGAATAATGAGGTATACATTGAAGGGAATTTGGTGTCTAGTAGAACATTTTGAGTAGATCCTAGAAAAATGGTATGAACATAAAAATGGAAAACTCCAATTATCTCATTAAATAGAAGCTAGTATTTTTTACTCTCAAGTATTTTTAACAACAGAGGACACTAATTTATGTTTTCTAAGAGTTAGAATGACCTTGGCATGAAAAACTTTGTGCTTTGAGAAAGTTGTACAGTATTCCTGAATTTGACCTTCCTCAGTTAAGAAATAGTTAGCCAGGCATGGTGGTGCACTCCTGTAATCCCAGCACTTGGGAGACTGAGGCAGGAGAATCATTTGCAAGTTCAAGACCAGCTTGGGTTACAAAGTGAGCCCAAGACCAGCCTGAACTGTGTAGCAAGACCCTGTCTCAAAAAGACAAAAATGAATAAATAGATACAAAGAATGATGCAATCCAATTTGCTTGAAAATTAAATAACACAGGTACACATTCCTCTCATAATCTGAGTTCTTTTTCAAACACTTCAATTCAGTGTATATTAGACTGATCTACTATTCTCAGCTTATTTAAGAAGGCAAGGAAGAGGTGAGAGAGATAGAGAGTAAGAGAGGAGTCATTCAACCATGTCAGCACTTTATCTGTACATTTTGAAGACACCTTTATCACCCTACATATGTCAGAACCTTATTTCAGTTTAGGTTTATTTTCAGTTACTCCCTCTCTCCTACCTTTGCATCATTAATGCATTGCTGTATATTTTAGGGAATTGTGAAAAAAAGAAAATGAAGGCTTTTTTCATGAAAAAACTTATGTTCATTTTCTTATATTTTTAAACAGCTCATTTTCTTTTGTGTAACATAGCATCACAATAAACCAGCAGTGGATGCAACGAATCTCAGGCTTATTTGGCCATGAAAGTGCCCACCGTGATCCAGTTTTATCTTATACTTTAACGTTTCATATCCTCGGGGCAAGTGAGGTTTGTGGTATCTGAAAAAAAGATTGAATTGTTGTCCGCATTCTAGAAGGAATATAACATCCAAAATAAAACCCTCACCATTTAATTTCAGAGGTGTACAGAAGCAGTGGTTTCCTGTTTGTTAATTCTCATATATAATTGTGAGAAAAGTAGGTCATTGCAGAAAGGGCACAAGGTTCATTAGTTTTCTGTATGAAAAGCATCATGAAAACACATATGAATATCTAACTTGGAAATTGGCTTGACCTCGTATCATTGTGTTCCACATCCATGAAGCCAGTCAGTTAAAAGGCTTGCAGCACTTAATTGTAGATATGCCTAAGCATTCAGCCAGTTTCCAATGCACACAAACTACTCTTTGACAGGAATGGGAAAATGCAGGTGTATCATTGTATGTGCCTGAAACCAATTCCAGGTTTTGCTTCATATATCCAAACACACAGCAATGAGAAATTGTTTTCATTCCTTCAGTTTTCATTTACCATTTTTCAATACAGAACACAGACACATACATATTACCATATAGATTTTGAAAAAGGAAGCATCAAAATTTACTGTCACTCAATATCATTTAATAAATCAATCTTGCAAGGTAAAAATAATGAGATATTATTGAATATATTTAAACAAAATAGAAATATAATTTAGACTGTTTTGACAATTTCAAAATGAAGTAAACCTTCGACTCATTCAGAAAAAATTTGAATAAATGTATTCAACTTAAAATGTTTATGTAAAAATATTTAATTTTAATAAATTTATTTCCTTAAATTAATATTGATTCTTGTTCAAACTGACTACTTTACATTCCCCCTTATGTCTGAACCTGAAAGATCATTTAAAGCTTACCAGCAATGAGTTGGCTTGTATTTCACCTTGATTGCCCCCAAGATATTTACTATACTTAGAGTAGCAAAGCAGAAATCTGACCAAAGGATAGTATTCCCATCTACTTCCACTCTCCAACAACCATGCAGCCCAGATGAGCTCATTCCTCTTCCACGGCATCGTCAAAGTTGCCTGGGTCAAAGGGAACTTGGTTCAGCAGAAGTGAGCTAAGTCAGGAACTGGTCACGCTATCGATGTCAAATACTTATTCATGTTTGCTTTTATAGTTACACATGCCTGAGAGCAGGTCTCTGAAATGCTTGGATTTATCAATTGTAGGAGACAATAAAATTCTTCTTTTGCTTTAGTCAGTTTTGGTCTGTTATTTGAAACTAAATATTTTCAACACTAAGGAAAATAAGAGGTTTTCTTCATGCTGTGCTCTTTTATAATATTACAATATTTATATTAATAACACTTATAAAATTATCAAAAAACTACAAATAATAGCATACCTTGACATACAAAAGGTAATCCTAAAATAATACCTACCGCTATAGCAATTTAATAAATCTCATGATTATGAGTTGCTGCACTAGGATTGGTGCTGTCATTTTTCCAATAAATATTGATTTAGTTCTTTCAGTAAGACCTAGAAGTCATGGGGGGAGTGGTTAGATATAAATATTCATAAAACAAGTTGACTTTTTTTATAATGTGGATAATTTACAGTTATTTATAAATAAGATACAAAATTTATCTTATCTTTATATCTTGACAAACTTCTTACATAATAAGTAAAAATTCAATTACAACCCACTTCTTTGATTTATGGTTAGCTTGATAGATTGGGCTGCTTTTACTGAGTGCTAAAAATTGCATGAATTTTAAACAAATTACGTGCATTTTCACTTGGTGGAAAGGGGCTAAGAGCTCATGAAGTTCTCTTTTATACGGGAACTGATGCCTTTCACTGTCTGGCCAGCTACTGAAAGCCCTACCTTCTAATATCATCACATTAGGATTAGGATTTTAATATATAGATTTTAGAAAACAGAAAGCACAAACATTCAGTGCATGATAAGGATAATGCAAATTTTAATCCTGCCCTTATTTATGAAATCTGTATCAATTTATCTCTATTTCTTTGTTTAAATGGTTTTCAGTAAAGAGTATATATTGCTCAATAATATTGGAATCCCACCATCTAGGTGCTTTTGGCTTTGAGAGAAGAATCTTGTATAACTAAAGTCTGACTTTTTAAGTGATGCTAGGAGTTTAGCATGATTCACTTCTCAGGTTGGAAGGACAGTGTCACCATAAAGCTCCAATTTTATGCGCTGACTCAACGTTGCTTGAAACTGATTCAGGACTTAGAATTGCTGTGTCATCTCTGGAAGTTCAATCTCAGTCTCACAACACATTCTTTCCTACTCTATGAATAGTTCTCATCTCTTGTTTTTAGGTGTAGTGGGCCCAAAGGAATGGTTCCTCATTTCCACTGCAGTCATTTGCATATTGCAGTGAGGCCCCATATTACATATTACATACTGAGGTTCCATCAAAGATACATGTTTTGTTATTTTTAGTCTCTATTTTGGGCAATGGTGCCCATATCTTAGTCTTGTGATTGTACTTCTAGATAGCAAATGGATATAAAAATTCTGTTGCTGAAGTTCTGTACCTTGTTGAAGACATTCTATTTTTGGTCTACTTACAATTGGATGCTTCTCTGGACTATCTCTAAATAAAGTTAGAATGCAGTTATGGCTCAAACTATTGGAAAGTTCACCTTCTTCCAGATGGACAAGCACATTTCAAAAATTTTTCTGCCTTATTCTAGGAAGCGTGACCATTATTATTCTACCTCATTCTCCTTTTTAACCTGCCTTCATAACCTCTTTGTGTAAACTCTCAGAAGAAATCACAGAAGCCATCCCGAAGTTAAAAGAATGGTATATAGTTTACATACTTTAACATGATTTACAACATTCTTTTTTATTTTTAGCTTGATAATTAAGCATGCGATATGAGAACAAAGTAAGACTGTGACCACATTTCATCTGAACCATAGCACATACTGTTGCTGCAGCAAAATATTTCAAGTGATAAAATAACTCCTCCCTTTCTGACAAAGAGTTGACTTGGTTACTCCCTGCTAAAAAGTCTCAAATTCTCCCAAGATAAATTTTCTTCTCTGTATTGTAACTTAGTATGTGTGTGTGAATCTAGGTTGCATTTTATCTTCCCTATGAGAACTGGGTCCTAGAGAACTTACATGAACATGCAAGTATCCCAGCTACTACTACAGATATGAGTAATAAAACCTTACTTTTTTTTTTTTTTTATAATCCAAGAGTCTCAATTCTCTTGTCAGCTTTTTTATAACCATAGCAGGCTAGTTTGCTAGTAGAGTAAAACCATAAAACTTTCAGAGGTTTTACCAGTTAGAGTCAGGGGTCACTTTATGACAACATTTACACATTAAGTTCTTTTTTCATTCATTTTTCTTTGCCTTTTTTTTTTCATTTGTTTGTTTTTTGTTTTTTTCAGACAAGGTTTCAGTGCGCAGTTTTGGTTGGCCTTGAACTCACTTGAGTCCAGGTAGGACTTGAAATCAGAGTAATCCTCCTTCCTCAGTCTCCTGAGTGCTGGGATTACAGGCATGCACTACCATGCCCAACTCTTTCATTTAGAAAAAAAAAAAATAAATATACAAACAAACAAATGAAAACCCTGGTATTTAGGATATAGCTCAGTAGTAAAGCAATTGCCTAGTATTTGCAAGTCTACCAAGGCAATTCCCAACACTGCAAAAATAAAAATATAAATCAAATTAAATCAAATGCCATGTGAAATGACTAATAATTGCATGCACCAGGTTCTCAATAAATATTACTAATAAACATATGCTAGTATGGATTTTTCATCATTATTCACATTAATGGAATTATTATCGGGCAGTTACATGAAAAACCCACATTATCCAACTACTAAAAACTATGACAAAGATTCAATAATACATATGGCCGTTTGTTTTTAAAGTATACATTTTATCTTGAAGTTTAGAGAATTACATTATCTTTGGTGTGTGTTAAAGACAAAATAATTACTTTTCAAATATATTTAACTGAATATCAATATACTATGACTCTTCTATGTTTCTAATCTTATTAATAAGAATGTGATATAATTTTATCAGCTAATCTAAACATAAACTACAAATTTTATTCACATGGGTATCTCTAAAGACCTACAAATAGCAGGAGTGGGAGAAAGGGAGTAGATATTTCTTTAAAATGGGGCAACATTGATTAAGGACAAACTAAAGATAAAATAGAGGAAAAGTCATATAGAATGAGACGTAGATTATTATTTTAGAAAAAAAGGTGTCATTTGGGCAAATTTTTTTTTTTTTCGGCACCAGAGATCGAACTCACAGCCTCATGCCTGCCAGACAGGCGCTTAAGCCACTGAGCCAAACTCCCAGCCCCATGTGGGCAATTTTAACTTTAACCTAGGCAAGGTGATGGCAAAGATATATAGATTAGAATAAAGGGAGAAATAGTAGTAAGTCAAAATTTTCTTTAGAACCTAAAATAGCTGATCCATTGGCTAAACAAAATTCTATATGTTTGTAACACTATCTACCTTTCTATACATTTATCGGTCCTTATGAATGTATATCTAAAAATTAAAGATGGCCTTTAATAAACCTCTTACCTTCCTGCTTTTTGTTCTTTTTCTTTCATGTCTTCCTTCCTTAATGCTCTCTCTCACTTTTTTGTTACCTTTCTTATTTTTACAATCCAAAATAGAGTATGCCTCCTATTTTAGTTTTTCTTCTGGATATGCTAACTTTTATTGCTATACATACAAGTCGTTTGAATTTCCTTGGAACGCACTTAAATTTAAAGTTTAAGAAATTATTTGAAAATACACAAAAGACATTCAGGTTAGTAGCTTAGCTTAAGTTAGAAACAAAATCTTTTGAATTGATATCAGAAGTATAAGATAATTCTGCTTTTAAACCTATAAAAATAGAAGAAAAGTAGACACAAGATGAAACTTAGAGTATTACTTTGGAAAATAAAAACAAGGATTGTTTGGACAATTTTAACTTTAATAAATAGAAATGTATTCATTACATTTTATCACATCCAGAATTAAAGCAAATAAATAGAACCAATATCAAGATGATATAGTATCTACTAGTGACAAAAGAAAACTGTGTTTGCTCTATAATCTTATATTATCTTTAATCAGAAAATAATTAGATGCACCTAACAATGTAATTTCAAACCAAAACTAGCATTTTTTTCCTTACCACCAAGCAAAATCATCCTTTACTTTCTCCAGAAAGAATATGCTGATTGACATATCTATAAATGGGTGTGTTATACAAAATGATTAATTGGATTTTACCCTGCATAAAGACTTGCAAAGTATCAGAAAAAATTCAGTTTTTATTTCTTGTATTAATGCATGGATAAGGCAAAAGTTCAGTAGAGCTGTTGACTTATCTGCATATAAAATGTAGAGCATTATCCAGGAGAGAGTGCTAAATGTTCCACAGCATTGCAAATTTGCATAATGAAGAAGAGAGTGCATTTAATTTACCATTAACTTGTTAAACCTCTCTGTAATATTTTCTCTCTGTAATTTATTTTTATATGCATTACAAGGTAATTGAAATCAAAACTGCAATAGGTTAATGGAGTAAAAGGAAAAAAAAAGAAATCTGTGAACTGGATTTGCTCTTAGAATGTTATCGTAAAGAGTGAGAATATTAGAATCTGAAAGTGTGGAAGGCTATTCATTGAAGCCTGTTATTGGACTTCCAGATGGTAAGTAAAACGCTTTCTAATAAATTTTTATTTACACCGTCTGTGGAGATTGTGCATTAGCAAACAAGAATACAATACACTATGGAGTATTATCTTACATTTTCTATGGTGGCTATAATAATTATAATAACTGAAAATTCTGAAATGAAGAATGGGATAAAGCAGACAAATTGAAAATAAACATGGGTGAATGAGAGCCTTTCTCAATATTCAAACTAGATTTTTGGAAAAATATTAAGAAAGTGTATTTGCAGTAAGAAAATAATATAGATATATTAGAATAATAACAATATCCTGAATAATAATTCTGTATATTCTTCACTATAATCATAATTCTCATTAAATTGAAATTTATCAATTAGGATGGTGCAATATATCGCATTCTACACATGAAGTTAATCTCATCTTTTAAAATATAGCACCCAGGAAAATTTAAATGGGAACTCATGGAGTTTGGGAAACATACTCGTTCTTTTTCCAGAGGAAATAAAGCTCCCAAATTTGAGCAAAGAATTCAAATTTACTTATCCCCCATTCTCTTCCATATAATAAATTTGCATTTAAAGAATTATATTTGCAAATTTTTGAGGATGTTATCAGGAAAATGTACACATTTTAGCAGATGTCTCTTACAAATAATTAAACCAAGCAAAGCAATCGTTGTTAAACTCTGTAGTGTGAAGTCTTTAAATAAAAAGCCACCGTTCTTTCCATCCATTTTCAAGCATAATTATTCTGAGTCTAAAACCAACTTTTGTTAATTAAAGTTGTCTTTTAAATCTTTATAGTATCTGTAATTTTAGGTAGCATCTAGTTTTTTCCATAACTGTCATTGCCTCTGACCCTCGTTTATATCTTCTTGTTTCCAGTGGCATTCAATCTTCCAGATTTAAATCCCAAAAGCAGATTAAATATTCTTGCACAGAAATGGGTTTAAACATCGCTAAATCAGTTTTATAGAAGTTGTTTTCAAAGTGCATATTAATAGAGAGGACATACTTTTTCACAAGGCACACACTAGTCCATATAGTGAATTTGAACTGATTGTCACAAATCGCCCCCTGCCTCCATCCGCCCAGGCAGGTATCAGACTGAGTTTGCAGAGATGGACCTGTGGGGCTGGCTGATTTTGTGAAGAAAAAGAAAAAAAAAAGTACTCAGCAGCAGCAGCTGCTCTGCCTGTCTATCTTATATGAATCATGATCTCCAATTTAATAAAAATGTAGGAATCATTTCAAGAGTGAAATGTGTGAATATATGTAAGACCGAGCTGGAATAATATCATTGCTGTGGATATATAATGCTTCTGTTAAAATTGCATTCATGATTTTGTTTTCATATAACAAACACAAGATTGCTTTTCTCAATCTAGTAAACCATAAGTTTGTAATGGTTGAAAAGTGCAGGAAATAAAAAGAAGAGACAATCCTTTTTACTTTTAAAATTAAATATTGTTAAAATGTTATTCTGTAGTCTTTTACAATTAATGTTAAATAATGAGCGTATCTCATGCTACTCAAAATTCAATAAATTATTAGTTTAAAGAACATGTTCATAATCATTATTAAATATGCACTTAAAGACAACATATGTAATAAACTGAGTAGGTTATTTTATGCTTTGTCCTGACCTAGTTTTCTTCAAAACCAAAAAAGGCAGCAACACTAGAGATGAACCTCTATGAGAAGAATACTTTTATTATTGCTATCTTTCCTATGATACGCTGCTACTCAAAAGGATATCCATCATGAGGTTCAGTATCTAATCCCAGGGATTTAGTTTTTTAATCTTCCTATATTAAAAATTTAATAATGTTATATATCAAGGTAATATTTATTACTCTATGTAAAATCCTCAAGGTTTTTAAAAGCAGGAATTCAAAGCAAAGATTATGCAACAGAATAACTTTTAAAATATTCTACATTTTTCATATAATCAAGATTTAAACTGATATGTGTAAGAAAAGAGATCATAAGACTATTGCATAATGGAAAATATTTCTACATAGAAATCTGCAAAAGTGAAATGTGTTGAAGAATGCTACTTTCATTGTAGTATCTACTTGTTTGGAAAGTTTACTTCCTGGACTACCTCACAACTTGAGTTTTTATCCACAGCATATTTAGAAAATGAGACATTGTGCCAAACAAAAATAAACTTTTTTCTTACCTACTAACAGACACTATAAGGAAAAGCAGAGGAATTTTCATTGTAAATTTTGAATAATATCTAATAGAGTCCAAGTTTAGAATTTTCAAGGAAAATTATCTATGACTATTATGAGTTGAGATCTTTTTACAAAAGAAACTCACTAATTGTTAATGAGTTCTTTTCAAAATGTCCGATATCAGAGTTGGGAAGTACAGAGCAACTGTTGAATCCCGATTTGATCATATTCATCAGGACTTAAGAAGAACTAATGTCAATCATTTCTAGCAAGGTCAACTACTACTGACACAAGTCTTGAATTTCAAACACTTGGATTTCAATATGAAATTTCCAGGTTATTAGAGAGAATCAGATATCCACATCATAGTTATGGTCTTCCACCAATGTAGCTAACAATAACATATTCAATAGTCTTCAAAATGACCATAAAGCATTTCCCATGCTCTAAGCTGCAGCCTTTTACTTATATATTTATTTTTTATGAAGACCAGTTTGTGACATCATTAACATCTACTTTCTAAGAAAAGTATTTTTTCTCTCCATGTGTTCCAGCGAACCTCTTCATAGGAAGTGCTATCTATGCCTGCACTTGGAAACTTTGGTATTGACAACCATGTCACTTTTCTTTGTTGAAATACTAAAGTTAGAAGCAACCCTGAATTTGAAAGTTCTTCTTGTCATTTGATCATTGTATCAAATAACGAGGCATTCCTTAGTGGTCTTTCTTCATGAACATAATGCTTTGTCTTAGTATTTGCCTAAAGGATAATTTAAGAAATATTCCACGTGCTTGAATTTTACTAAAAAGGTTACTTTAAAAAATGCAAGGTTTTTCTCAACCATTAACATTATTAGTAAGTTTGAGCAACATTCCTGGTGAATAATTCCATTACTATTGTCAATATCATGAAGAAATTGCTCCTTTCTCAGATGTGCTATAATTCCTAGAGCTGGACAATACATGCCATCTACCTTACTTGTTATTCTCAATTACCTTAATTGCAGAGGCGCTTTAATCTGTTTACTGTCCTCATTACATCAGTGATACTAGTATCTCTGCCCACTTCCTCTCAACTGAATTTAAAGGTGTAGATTTGACCAATTGCAGCTACCAAATCAGATGTGGTTCCGTAGCTTGAGCAAACAAATCCAGCGCAGTGTCGCACTAACAACTCCCCAGGGAGCTTCCAGGCTTCTGTCCTTAGCCTGGAGCTGCATCCCTGATTCCAATTTTTCTGTTGTTTTTATCTTCTTTGTCTAAGAAGTTCCAGGATCCTCTGGTTCTCCCTATAACTGTTATAGACACCAATATGGAGATTACTAAAAAAACTAAAAGGAAAATTTCTATTTGAC
>RJWM01029515.1:0-24413 GCA_004363535.1 Dasyprocta punctata
TTTTCATTATTGTGATCCTAAATCTTAACCCTGAGAAAATACAGCAAAATACTTCTCAAGTTTGACGCTCTCAAACATCCAGAGCAGAGAAGTAATGGCATGTGAAGGACATTTGGTATCAATGAGAACTGATGGAAAATAATGATTGGAGCATAGCAAAAAATTCTCTCTCTCTCTTTCTCTGTCTCTCTCTCTCACACACACAATAGACATTCATACACATGTATCTCTTGTACATATTTGAGAGATTTTGCTTAAAATAAATACAAGTTAACCCATCTAGAAAAATGAATTTGTTACATAAGTACTGTCTTGATTCGTATTTCCTCATTGAAATATTCATTGATAGCAATTGCAACCTATTGATTTATTGTTTTGCCTACGCAACCATCTGATAATCCTTATAAATTAATTTTAATTGTGAATTTCACGATCTTCCCTCAAGACACCATGGGCACCCTTAGCATCATCATGTCTGTATTCCCAGTACATTTTTCCATCCTGTTTCACTTTCAGCTAAACATTGGAATGAAGAAGTGGGGGAGGAAAACTATAAGAGAACTGGAAACCTTTCCACTTTTTTCTTTGACCTTGGAGAGAAGACAAGACAATATTATGCAAACTTGGGGCTAGTTTCTTCTCTCTTTTTGTGCCCCCACATCCACTGTAAAAGGGCACTTCAGTTTATTTACTCTCTAAGATTTAACATCAGGCTGGTAAGATTCAAAATGTTTATGCTCCAAGCAAAGGAACCTTTTTCATTGTTTGCCAATCTGTGTCAGATTTAATCTAGATCTGTAAACACCAGTGCATTTTCGATTCTGATGCAATTTCCTTAAATTTACCCAACAGAGGAGGCTTTTATTGTGGTTATTTTCTTTCTTTTATTTAGTTTTTTCTTTTTAGTAATCTAAGAGAAAAAAATCTCTGAACCAATTGGTCAATCGATTAACAAATTAACTGCTAAATAACGGATTGGGCCCTGTCTACACGGTGACAGCGTGCTCAGAGTAAAATATGTCTCTACAATACTTCTTTCAACACATGCCTAACAAAGCAACACTTGCTTTTTGTAACTCGTTTACACAAATGCCTAGAAACCAAATAGAAAAGCATGGGTTGATAATATTTTATCATTCATACAAGCTGAACAGAAATGGGCATTACATTGAGAAATGAACAAAACTTGTTTTCTTTCGAATTAAATTTTAATGTAGCAGAACTTTACATGATCCTTTGAACATAAATAAATGCAAGAAGATGACAAAATATTTTCCACTGCTAATTATGTCATTTATACCAAACATGGTGTAAAAGTACACAAGAAATAATGTTACTAAACAGACAAAAAAAAATCAGAGTGAAAAGGATTGTAGGAGGGAGTGGAGGATGACAGAAATATATAATGAAGTTTGTGTTATGTAAGAATTATCCTCTACAGTTTTTCAAGTCTTGGTTATTTACTTAAAGGCTTTTAGTCTGGAATAATGATGATATGAATAATCATCAGAAGCCAAAGCTGTAGCTTAGAAACCTAGTGAGAAAGCATATAATATAGAAAAAAGAAGAAGCTGTACTTTAAAAGGAGGACATTTAGGACTGCTCTTTACTGATAATATTCACACAACTTCCACAAAGAACATCACAGAACAGAACAGGGCTTTTTCCCCAACTTACATTCTCCATTCATTGAGGGTTGTTCAGACTCATGGTTTTGAGGGATGCTTATGGATTTAGGTTGGAAGCAATTTTGAAATTATCAGTTTGAAGGATTTCTTCAGACTGTGGAATTTTAAGCTGCATCCACACAATGGAAAAATCAGTTGACTGTTGGAGATCCAGGTTGTAAAGCAGTTGGCTGGCTTGGATAACCAGAAAAAACTTTAAAAACATTCACTTAGTTTCTAAGTTTTGTCCAATTTTATTCAGTAAGGGTTATTTACTACTATTATATGACTAGCCTGGTGCTGTGAGTCTGTTGAGGATGAGGGGAATTTGGGAGTGTTCTTGAAAAATTGCACTCAGGGCCCTATGAAACAGTTGAAATAAGATAAATGGTTATAAGTAAATGAGAGAAAGGACCAGCCAGAACATTTTCAGTCACTTGATTTTGATATTGATTTGATCTTGGTATTGGTAATCAGTGCTAGAGTAGAAAGCAAAGAAGTTTTAGAATGAAAGAAATATAGAATTAAATATTAACTTTTAATAATTATGCAAATAATATGAATGAGTTATTTTGAAACATTTTATGCTAGTGTGCTTAACAAAAAAGTGCGAAACTACCCATTCTGAAGAGGACAGCCTGGCATTTACAGCTCCTTTTCCAATAAGGGAATTTGTCAGTTGTGAAAATTGAGAGGTAGAACTAAAATTGATGAGGGGAGGCAGGAGAAAAACCAGTGTGTGTGTGTGTGTGTGTGTGTGTGTGTGTGTGTGTGTGTGTGTGAGAGAGAGAGAGAGAGAGAGACAGAGAGAGAAAGACAGACAGACAGAGAAAGAAAGAGAAAAATGCATCTAACATAAGCTACAAATACCTGAAAAGCTGATTAAGAGACAACAATAATAAATAAAATGGAACAAAAACATTTATGGCAAGCACTACAATGTTCATATTATACACATGCTTATCTGCTAAAATTTAGATAAAAGAACAAAATCATATAAAATACAATTTATTCAAATTTCCTACATATTATACAGAATAGACAAAACTATAGAAAAATGAAACTCAACCACATGGACAAAAGTAGAACTCTGTTTGAGAGGTTAAACCCCATTTGAAATTCACTGGAAAGTAAATCCAAAACTCATAAGGCTTCTTGACTTCTATCAACCAAAGAATAAAGAAATAATGTCTGTCTTCTTCGTAGAATTAAAAAATGCTATATTTGATTTAAAAAAACCCAGATTACTAAAAATTAAAAGGCAAGGTACTGAATAGAGGTTGATATAATTCATGACACTTTTGATTTTAGGCTACACTAAAAGAAAGCCTACAAATCAATAAAATCAATACTAGGAATTAATTAATAAAATGTTAACTGAGGATTTAAATTGGTATTTCACAAAGAAAATACAGGAATAAAAAAATTAACCTCATTAATAGGAAACAGAGTAAAAGCCAAAGTGAGATACAGTTTTCCCTCACATAATATCTAAAATTAGAAATAATAACAATGGAAAACTTTAGAATAAATATACTCCATATGAAAGTCTTTTACAGTTATACTAGAAATTTAAATTGTTACAAATCTTTTGTCTAACTATTTGACATCATGCATTAAAATTTGAGACATACATTCAATACAAACTGGTATTTTCACACATATGAAATCAGCAGAAATCTAAGAACATTTGTCCAAGGCATGTGTACAAAAAAGTTTGGAACAGCATTTCCATGACCGTTGAAATGTAGGGAACAATCAAAACATGATTTAATTGCATAATGGACAAATAATTGTGCTAAGTCACACAATGGCATAATAAACAGCACAGAAAATAAATGGACTATTCAACAACAAAAATGGGTTGTGCAACCAGAATGTTGTGTCAAAGATATCAGACACAAATTAGCAAAGTTTATAAGGTATGATTCATGTGCATTGCAAATCAAAAACGTGTGCATCTTAGCTATAGTGTTCAGTGAGCTATGTTTACATAATATAACAGCATGAAAAAGTAAAGCGACATCGTGCTAATAATAGCCTTATGGGCATGGAAAGAATGACACAGTGAATGGGAGGAATATGGAAGCTTTTAGAGTCTGGGTATAATTTTTTTTACTTCACCTGTGTCCTGTTAGATTGGTGTTTATATTAGAATGTCTGTCATGTTGCAATAAAATTATTCATGCTTTTTAAAATTGCCTTTGTGTTATAATTCACACACATGCACAAGATTTAGAAAATTATTTTTAAATTTTAAGATTCTGCACATAGAAGGCTCTATGATTTTGGATTCATTGTGTCTAAAATGTGATAGTAAGAATTACATTACGGTGCTAGGAGATGGATATGAGATAAATAACTTGAAATAAAGGAAATATTAATTATTTATATATGTACAAATATACATATATAAAATTCTTCATAGTTTTGAAAATAAAAGAGTAGTTGATGTAAG
Source organism: Dasyprocta punctata (assembly GCA_004363535.1). Classification (NCBI taxonomy): domain Eukaryota; kingdom Metazoa; phylum Chordata; class Mammalia; order Rodentia; family Dasyproctidae; genus Dasyprocta; species Dasyprocta punctata. The sequence continues at coordinate 4,126 of RJWM01029515.1, forward strand.
GTAGATTCTAAAAAGTGGATCAGATCTAGACTTCCTTCACTCCAATTTAAAACTAATTCAATGAAGCTCAGTACTTGGAAAAAGATCTGCCCAGAGTGTGTGAATGAGGATTCCTGTGTTAGGTAAAAATGTGTCCAAAGCACAATCATTATGTAGAACACAGAAAATAAGGTTATATGGAACATTAAAAGTTATCCAGCAGTAATTGTTACAAAGAAGCCTGAAGGAAAAAAATGATCCAAGATCTTGATTCTTTACATACCAGAACCGGAGAAAAGAAGTACAAAAATTCTAGAATTAAATAAAACTTCTGTCTCTTTTTCTTCATAAATTCCATATACACACTATCAGAAAATCTTCCAACATTTTGTTTAAAATCCATCCAGAGAACATAGAGAAGTTAGCTGTATGGTTTTCTTAACTATCTTGTGTGGGTATATATATATATTTTTTTTTTCCTTTTTCCCTTTCTTTTATTCCCTTATCACAGTTTGTCTTTTCTTTTGAACACTTTCTTCTCATTTCACAATATCTATGGTACATTTCTGAACCTATTTACTTGTGGGACAACATGATTTTTACAATGTGGGTCTGATTTATGTCCTTATGAGTATGGTCTTGATCTGCACCTTTGAAAGTCTCCAATTTATCCTTCTTTATGACTGAGGAGTACTCCATTATACAAAAAATATCATGTTTATCTATTCTTTGGCTGATGGGCACCTGGATTGTTTCCAATATTTAACTATCACAAATTGTATTGCTATAAACATATACCACTGTGGTATGATGTTTTCAAATCTTCTGGGAAAATATCCAGAAGGGGAATAGCTGGGTCAAATGGAACCACTAATCCCAGTTTTCTGAGGAATCACCACACTGATTTCCACAGTAGTTGTACCAGTTTACACTCTCACCAGCAATAGAGCAGGGTTTCTTTTTTCCCACAGCCATACCAACATTTGTTATTGGTTGATTTCTTGATAGTAGCCATTCTTCTGGGGTGAGATAGAATCTCAGTGTTGTTTTAATTTGCATTTCTCAAATGATCATTGATATTGAATATTTTTTCATATATTTATTTGCCAGTTGTATTTATTAATGAAAAGTGTGCATTCATCTCATGTGCTAATATTGTTCAGAGAAGATATCATGCCAATATCCTGTGCTTTGAATAACTACTGCAAAGACAACAATATGCAATGTATCAACTATTGTAACTGTCCCACTAACTTGGTTTCCATGTTTGTTTATCTTTTTTGTCCTTAAAATAAAATTTAAAAGACTTTAAAAAGTAACTCTGTGGAAAAATACGCATGCCAAACACATTAACGACATTGAAATTATGATAATGATCTCACAGTTAAAAATAATATTAAAAAAATAAAAAGTAGAATACATCCAGGACTCTATCATTTTCTAAATCTCCTCTTTTCTCTAATATCAGCACTTTGCAATATTTCCTTTTAAAGTTTTTCCTAATTGTTCTCTAAATATTTTCCTTTGGTCCCCACTGCCTTCACTTCACACATCAAAGCGGCCCTTCAAAAACCAAACTCAGAATTTTGTTCCATTCTTCTCTCAAGTCTGCCTGAAGGGAAATACAAGGTTCCTGCAATGTTCTGCAAGATCTCATTGAACCTTCCAGAGTTGTACCCCACTTTTCCCTCTTATCACAGACTTTTGTTTTTCCTCAACACCAGCCTAACACACTCGTCTAAGAGGACTTTCTCATTGCTTCCTGTCTAAGATTTTCTTCTGCACAGACCACCCATTTCTTCACTTCTTTTAGGTTCCGGCTAAAATATCACTTTATCAGAGATAACAACCCCGACCTCCGTACCGAATGTTTTGCCCCTTCACCCAGTGCAGTCTCCCTGCCAGAAACTATGCATTCATTACCTCGCTGTTTATAGTCTACTTTCATGAATCCAACGCGAGGCACAGTCCCATTATATTTATATTGAGCGAGGCAGGTATTAGTCCAACTAATATTATTTTAACAAAGCACATGAGGCAGGCTAAATGTATAAAGAAAGTTTTATTTACTCTTCGGATTTGAAGTTTACTTGGAAGCCCCACTGGTTCAACCTCTAGTGAAAGCCTGAAAGCATCACTGTGGTAACACATGTGGGACCTAGAGATCACATCACAAAACAAGAAACCAGGGAGAGATTCAAGGATCAGACTTACATTTCATTAAAAACAAACAAACAAACAAACAAACAAACACCCTCTTGCAAGAATTCACAGCCCTGTGACAAAAATTTTAATCCTTTACAAGGGCAGCTTTTCCATTGATCTCAAAACTACCCACCAGAAGTCCCACCTCTTAACGAACCCATCATCACACATGTTGAAACGTCAGGGACCAAGCTCCCAGCGTTAGAAACTGTTGAAGAACTAACAACATGTGAACCATAGTAAGGTCTTAAGGAGCAGCCCTGGAAGGTGTGGGGAATTAGGCATACAGTCTAACCTCACCCCACTACCATGAACCAGGTTGACTCTCTGTCCTTCTATCCCCACTCAAATCCTTCATTTCTCATCAAGAAAACTTGAGATCTTGAGCTGCCGTGACATGCCCAAGGTCAAGAGACTACAACAGCGAACTTGAGCAAATTCCCAAGTAGATTCTCTGCAAAGGACTTGTTGTCACTGCGGCACACAGGTCCCCCAAGCAACCTGCAGAGAGCCAGATCCTTTATGCAGAGATCCCTACTGTCTGTAGAGGTGAAGTAACAGTTGCCTTTTCTTACCATGTGCCTTTGTCTTCTTATTTTCTCCTGCTCTTTCAACGCCCTGAGAGAAAGTATCTATTTGTTCTCTTCATTTTGCATTTGCTTCTGCCCTTCCTTCAACTGTGCCAGGGTGATTCCTCCTGCTGTCTGTGAGGGGCTTTCTTCTTCCCAACATTTAAAATATCTTTGTATAACCCACAGAGCGGTGCAAAATTTCTCTATTGAAATTCAAAACTCAACCAAGCTGACCTCATTTCAAAATAAGACCAAATCTCAAGCCAGCTAGTTTTATTCAAACCATTCTTTTACATCCTTTTATTTATTTATATGAAAATTATTTTTTCCTGTGGACATTTTGTACCTTCAAGAGAGGTTTTAGAGTGTTAATGAGAAAGAGGCATGATAATGCCCTATATTTGCATACCACTTCAGAGCCCAAACCCCTTCTGCAAACAAAAATTCTCCTAATAAGGGTTTGGTGAAAATATTTGGAAAATTGTCAAATTCCTTCCTTGTTACACACACATACACACACACACACACACACACCTGGCAATACAGTCTTCCATGATTTACTATGAGTTTCCTGAAGATTATAGGCTGTTAGCACCAATATTTATACATAGCCGAAGTTATGAAGATGAAGTCTTATTTATCTAGACAACAGTCTAACAGGAAGAAGCTTGGGCTATTCTTATTAGGTTAAGAATCTACAACTCTGAGTTCACCTAGAAAACTCACCAAGTAGCATTTTGATGTTAAATCCTGGTGGCAGGAACATTAATAGCCAAGGAAGTTGCTAAAGAGTAACTGATTTCAGAAGACTGTTCTAACAGGATTTCAGCATTATTTGCACCCACTCTTTCCTCACTTGGGGGCATCTTCTTCCCTAGCCCAGGACCATACTTTGGTTAATCATGATATTTGGCATTGTGGGATCTTCATAACAGGGGTCAGTTTAGAAATGTGCTACTTATTGTGATATTCAGACTATCTAGTGAGGTATCCAAAGGTACATTTGGCAAAGTTGTCCTTGATCCTAAAAGAGAGTGAAAGAGAGAAACAACCCTTCTCCTTTTCATTGTGGATTCTAGATACAAATCCTGAAATAGATGAAGTGATTTTGCCATTTGCTTTTGAAGGAAGAACTGATTTTTCACTTGGCTTTCTGTTGCTTGCTGTCCTATTAACTCCTACTCTTTGCAGGGAGAATTCTTATCTAACTTTCTTTTGCCATAACAAACAGTCAGAATATCATAATTTAGCAATACTTGTGCCCATTGAACATGATCAAACAGAATAATTCTTCCACTCAAATTGCTCTAGAAAGAGTTTAGAATTAAAAAAAATCAGGATGCAATACTATGGATTCACCTGAAATCTTGTGTAAACTTGGGGCTGAGAATCCAATGACATGCCTCTGTTCATGCCTGAGTTCTTTATGGTCCCAGGTTTCAGAAAACCAAAGGTGGCCAACTGGAAAAGAGAGAGAGAAGTGGCGGCACTAGTGCACAGGCAGAGAAGGAAACATATGCAATAGACAAAGTATCTGGCAGGTAGTAGCTGCATGATCAATGTGTGTGTTATTTTAATGTTGAATATCAGTTTCTTATTTACTTTTCATAGATGTTTTAAAATGTGTACTGCAAAATCCACTCTGAGAACATAGGGCAGCTATTAAAAACTAAGATTTCTTCTTCTTTGCTTTACTAAGTATTTCTGAAGGTAATCCCTGGGTTGGCAATTTTCTTTTCGATCATTTTGAACCCTATTCATGGCCAATTCAATCTGAGGATAGGAGATGCATGTTTGTCTTTCTGTTCCCTCAGATTCTATTTCAGGAAATACTTGAACAATTCCTAAAGGACGATCATTATAAATTACTGCTATAAAGTATACCACAAGAATATCATATATAAATTTATCCTTATAATACCAGAAAATAGACAACAATAAAAATTATATATATGCATGCATATGAAATAGGTATAAAAATTTTCCATATGCTTGGGCCAAATTTAGTCTTGTTGGAGAAATAATCACTGATACAATGAGTTAAACAATTGAAATTTAAAGTATAAAAATTTTACAGATTTTAAATTGATACATGTTTTTGGTTTAAATTACTTCTCTGTCCTTATAGAAACACTGCATTGGTCTCTACTTATACAGCAACAATTATATCATTATGTTGCTCCATAAAGGGTCTCAAAAGCAAGGACAAGTAGGAAAGAAACATGAAAACTGCATGACAATGTCCTTTTAAGTTATGTAAACCTCATTTGATGTAATAATGCCACTGAACAAATAATCAGTTGGTTGAGATGGATTAGTAGCTGTAATTATTTATTCATTTTAATGTTTGTTATTAAGCCTTCCTTTTGCTATTTGTGGCTATTATACGATGAAAGATCAATACAAAGAAGATGAGAAAGTACAGAGATGATGGTTAATTATCAGAAAAGAGAAAGGTAGGCAGATGCCTGGCTTCCTGCTGATAATCCCACTTTTATCTTACAAATGTTTCTCTAGTAAACGTTTTCCTTAGCTTGAAACAATACAGAGAGATAAGCAGCTGGCCATTCCTTTCCCATAGGTGGGCATCTTTCTCGCCACTGAAGTGGATTTTAGGAGGTGGTCTGTCCTGTGTCGGGCTGCACTTCAATGTCCAGAGCATCACCTAGCAAGTACTAGACAATACATATTTGCTGAATGAATAATAAATGAACTAGAAACTTATTAAGAAGCATTGTGTCCTGCCTAGAAGTCATAATCAACTTGTAAATCCTTGAGGTGGTTCACAATAAACCAACCTGCTTAGTTAGTCTACACCAACTTGCATCTTCAAATAGGCTTTATTGGTTGTGTTTCTGAGAAATATGATATGATATATTTTTGAGATTATTGTTCCAATCTTGGCACACTATTATTTTCATTTCTTAAATAAATACCTTATGATTGGGTGAGAAATATTTTCCAATAAAAGAAGTTTCAGTCTAACTGTTATGATTTAGACATTACCAGTTGTCTGGCTGATAGAGCCTACATAAATAGACCCGTAACAAAGGTTTGAGAGGTTTTCTTCACTAATCAAGTGGCTCTTTCTTTCTAATGACACCAGAAACAGCATTGTTCCTAAGAAAGGGCATATTCAAGGGATAGGATTTCAAAGTTGGAAAATATCTTTGAACATATACACACTCATATATGCAAAAAAATCTCATGTAATTTTTCCTACGACTATGTGAAACATATTATTTGCAATAATCACAAGGTCAAAATTATCTGTTGTACTCATAGACATTTGTCTAATTTCAGTACCTGTTCCATATATTACCACATGCCACTCCTTGAAAACAGGCACTTATCCATCTTTGCCATTTATAGATTCTAATACTAATAAAATCTAGATACCTTGTTTATGATTCAATTTTCTCTTTTAATGAAATTAATTTTAATACATTCATAAAATTGTACTTTTTATGATATACCACACAGTATTTCCATACATACACCACATATATGTATAATATTTAATCAGAATAGACATATCTATCTGTTCAAGTATTTTCATTTCTTATAGTTTGCATTCAAAATACTTTCTTCTGGTTTTTCAAAATATGATTATCTATATCCACCCTTTCTACACTAGTATACTAGAACACCTCATTATTGTCTAGCTATAACTTATCAACTGCTCTTCATTCCTCTACCCACCAAGCCTTTGGTAACCACCATCTTATTATCAGATTCCTTCTATCATATCAATGCTTTTATATTTCACATATCACAACATGATTTTGTTCTATGTTTTGCAATTTATACACCTTACATTAAATCATTAAAAACCAAGTTAATATTTTACATTTTGATCTTCATGATCAATTAAAGTCATGGATTTAATTTAACCCACATGCATTGTGTGGCACACAAGAGGGCAGAATTACCCCAATCTGAGAGGAGGGTAATACATAGTTCAATCCCAGTGCCCTGAATTATCTCCCCTGAATAATGGTGCACAATTCTTAATATTAGGAAAGACCAACATGCTGAAATGAACTACTTTTTTTTCAAGCAAAAAGTTGTATTTTCTCAAACTGAAAGGGGGGGGAGAGTTTTAAAAACCTGCGAAAATCATTTGTTAGTTTAAAAGGTTATTTTTAAAGAATTACAATTATTTTTAGATGTTATATTGGATCTTTTAGTTCCGGGGCCTAGAAGAGGTTGTGTGATCACAGTTTTATAGTATTTCCAATCTTTCTTGATGCGTGATTTTGATTTTACTCAACAACACCAGCTGCCTCAGGCTAAAGAAGATAAGATATACACTAGGAAGAAGGCCCAGAGATATACATAAATGTATCATGAGCAGAATAGTATCTCAATTTTAATGAGTTTCACTGAAATACTAGAATTTAAAAGGGTTTATATAATTAGACAGCAAAATAAGTAAACTATTATAGGGTCCTTGTGTTTCAAGCCAGGGACTGAAATTTCAGGGCCTCATTTTCCTCCTTATGACATATGGAAATAGAATAATAGTACCAGCCTTATAGGATTTTTCTGAATATTAATAACACAATCTGTGTAAAACAGTTAATATTGTATTGATCACATACTAAGTGTTAGTTATCATTTTAATATTTTTTGTACAAATGATTGGCAATTTTATTTCTCAATGATATAAAGAATATCAGGCTAGTTCAACACTAAGAGATGAGAGGACTAGTTTAAATAATTGGTAAGAACCATGGTCAAACTATGCAAGTCATTGTAAAGGGAATTTTAAAGATTCTATATCTGATTTACTGAATCCTGACATGTATCTCTTTATTACACTAAGTGGACTTTCAAGCTTCCATTTCATAGTTTACTTTGTACAGCACTACCATATTGACTATCCCTTACTTTGTCTAATAATATCAACTGCCTCAAAAATTTCACATATTTTTCAGAGTGTGTAAGTTTGTTTGTTTACTGAACTATATAATGTACATTTTGGTTTGAAAAATGAGAAGAACTTTTTATTTGAGTTTTTTCCTTTTATTGGTCTTATGGCTCTTTGTTGGTGTTTGGTTACTTTTATTCCTTTCATTTTAGGAGGCAAATACCCCCATATAAAGCCCACAGAAGGACAAAGGCAATGCTTGCTGTTTTCGTAGTCCATAATGTGTGGTTTTGTTTTTTTAATATAGAACTGAGCATGCAGCAAACAGAAATTACTTTGGCAGAGATGCATGGTGAAGAATCTAAACCCATTCTCTTATTTTTACTTATGTCCCTGCTTTATTAAAAGATCACAATCTAAGTTTATTTTCTTCTCAATCACAGTCTTCATATAGACATGACCAAATCTGCTCTCACCATCACACCCATGATAATTCTGGTAGATCTCACTGTCTTCCAAGTATTTAAGTTCTAAAAATTCCATTTCTGTTCAGTTTAAAATCTCAATCACATGTCAGGTTTAGTGTTCATTTCCTGTTTCTCTTCTTCAGTTGGACGGACTTGAGTTCTCATGACTGGGAGCTTAGGGGACACTTAGTCAAGGGAACTTTCCCTTTCACAATTTCCCCTTAGTCTCTGTTCCTTCACTACAAAGAAGGAAAGCAGAAACAGAAAATAGACAATGCATTTACCACTGATTTTTTTTTGGTCATAGACATACAAATGCTAAGTCATCTCTGTGACTTCAGTGTGAGCTCCTTAGGGTAACTTGCTGGACCCCCACATTCTATGTGCCTGCTGTGGGTGATCCAGTGTGATGAAATCTCACTAGACTGTCTCTATTCTGGGCCTCTTGTTATGAAATTTCCTCGTCAAGTGGGGTATTGGCAAGATGGTTTAAACATGTCTTAGTTTTCTTTCATTGCTGAGACAAAATTCCCAATGCCTGAAATCATGGAAAGAAATGTTTATTTAGCTCACAGTTTTTTTTTTTTTTTTCATAATCAGCTGGTTCCAAGGTGCGTTTGCATGATGAGGGACAACTGTTCAAGGTGGCAAAAGACAGCAAAAGCAACAAGACCAAAAAAGTGGGAAGAGTAAGCCTCTTTTCCTCCATTGTATTATATGCAGGTTACCCACCCTAGAGTGGATCCTTTACACCCGCACTGTCTCTGTGCTGTCCTCTTGCACAGGCTCAGATGTTTACAAAGTGAGGAACCTGACCTCCTGAGTCCCTTAGCTAAACTTCTAAACTTCTCAAATTGACAGTCTGTATCAACCACTACAAAATGTGATACTTTCATAGATCTCTTTTAACAAAGAGATATACAGGTACTTTGACTTGCTAAATATCCAAATTGTAAACTATTCATTAAGGCCAGTTCTTACCATTCTAGGCAACTTATTTTTCACAGTTTATATAGTCACATGTACATTCAATAAGTGAAAAGTAAAGGAAGTCTCCTCCTCTTGTTCTATAACATAGCCCTTGATACTTTTTTAGTCTCTGTGCCGTGTTTAGTCTCCATGTAGAAAGATGTGTGAACACTATTTCCTGGATTTAAAGCTAGCACAGAAAAATCATTGACCTCTTTACTCATTCAAAATAATCTACATGAGTTTTCTCTCTATTTTATGTAGGTTGAAGGAGAACTGATTTAATATAGGAAATGATTGACCTTGCTGTTCAGCTTCTAAATAAAGACTGGAAGGATTCTCAAAATCTTCATTGGCCCATGACAGTCTCTGTCTCCCTTCTTGCACCACTTGCTAATTCTAAGCAATTAAAGTCTCATTTAATATCTTGTTAACCACTTAATGATCAAATATAACAAATCTTATGTATAAGCATATATACATATGAGATATATCTATGCCTATGTATACAGAATATTTATTTATTTATATGTCTCATTTACAGAAGGATTCTCTGTGGGACAATATACTATGGAATAGATCCTTGCAACTTTCAAATGTGAAGAGCTAACAAAATCAAAGTTGTAGATTAGTACTTAACATTTCTATAACACTTGTATTTGCAAAGCACTTTAGAATAGTTCGCTCCCTACTCTCCATAACAGCCCTCACAGGGAGACTCAGTTATCTTTTCCTTTATAAGTGAGGAAATGGAGACCTGGATAGATTTCTTGACACCCTATGTGGCTGATTGATGGCAGCTACAGATTGAAGCACAAGGGTCTTGACTTGAAGAAGAGTTGTTCATCCCTTGGACCCTAAAGAATGAGATTTCTTAATAAACTTATGAGTCATGGAGAAGAGGCACAGACTGAGTATGATTTTACTAGGCTGTTTCCACTGCATCTCATTGATGGCTTAAATCATGTGAGTGCCACTGAGCCTTTTCAGCAATAAAATAAAAAGTGTATTAAGTGCTAAATTCTGCCCATAACTGGTATTTCTCATTGACTGCAAGTTTATGGAAGTTGTCAACTTCAGAGACCAACTTAAATGAAGTCACTCCAGCCTCTGTAGGTAGATGAATTGATCTAGTCAGAAATGACAAGGCTAAAATTAACAAATTTACCAAACTCTTGGAGCTGGGCTATATTTGCCAGTTTTCATACTGTAAGACCATCTCCTACAAAACCCCAGAATTGAAGCATTCCTCTTCTAACCTGCAGATACTGTTACCTAGATATCTATTTTAGTTACAAAGGAGATCACCATAGTAACCAATTAGTATTTATGTTGCTAGGACAGCAAGCAAAGAAAAGGAGGGAAGTAGGATGTGCTTACTCATTTGTATGTGATCCCAGCAGAGAAAGGAAAAAACGCTGATTCCAGTTTTCAAATTCCCATTGACTTTCTCATTTATATTCACATCTGTCTTTTCCATAGGCAACCCATTCAATGAGAAAGCACTTATGGTGTTTACAATAAATTCTGTATTTGTTAACAAAAAAGTGAGATGAATTAGTGGAATAATTATGCCCCTGGCATGGTGGACTGTTGTAGAATCCTTTCACCTTACACACCCTTAGGATTCAGAATGTAAGCCTTAATGTCATACCGCCTAATGAGTGAGTCTCAAATTATATACTCTTTTGATGTCCTGCCTCTAACAGAACATGAGCGGTGTTCTTATCTTTTGCTATTCATTTGGTTGCATTTTAAACTCCTTGTTTTTATTATAAATATCCTGAGAAACAGAAACTGTGTCTTTTCATAGAAAGGGTCATTGTTAAATCTAAATCCCAGCTCAAATACTACCAGCCATGATATCTCTGACAAATTACTAACTTTTCGGGATCAATTTCTTGGAAACAAGCACAAACATCTATACCTAAAGCCAGACCGAGTATCTTGGGGTCTGTGTAGTCTAAGTGCTCACTAAAGTTTAGATCTATTTTACCAACTCTGTTTAAAACATACAGTATGACTCCAAATGTTTGAATATGTGTGCATGGGTGTTCTACACTGAAAAGTTTATTGGCTTTCAAGTACTTCTCAGAAAACCTTCCACACTAAAAAAGAGGGCAGTGATGTCTAAACTCTTATTAGAATGAGTGCACAGCAAATCCACCAGAGCACTTGCCACAAAATTCACACATAATTGCATGGCCATGTGGGTACCATGATGTCACCAATAACCACAGAGAAGTAAGGAAACTTCTCCCAAGATTCAACCTGAAACAGTTCTGCACTCTTTGGAATTAATGAAATAGACTAAGAAACTATTACTCTGAAAAGTTAAGTGTCTATGTAGTTTCGATAAATTGAGTAAAGAATTAAAATTTCCCTTCCATTCAATTTGTTGTAGACTGTTTTAATGGCAAATAAATGGTAAAAGCCCTGTTTATGGACCATAGAGGAAATGGAACAATCTTTTTGGTCTGGTCTGTTTGACTTCAGAGTCTTTTGACAAATCAAATAGAAGAATTAGACAAGTGATGTGACACATTACTTAAATGAATTTCAGTTCACGTCTTAGCTGTTCCAGGTAGATATCCTCCACAGCTCCCTGCCTACATCATCCGTACCAGCACATTGTTTCCTCATTAATCATAAACGATCATGGCTGCATTTTTCCTGTGAGTTGTCTACTCAATTTGACTATAGGCTCTGACATAAGCTGCAAGTTCCACATCTCCTGCAGTCACTCTCTGCTCTTTGATGCCCCATTGTCTATGTCAGCAGTGTTATAGATACTGGCACAAGTGAGTATTTACTAAATTATTTCTAATGCCCATACAATGCTAATAATAAACACAATCAAATAAAATGAAGCTTATTTGGGTTTACCAGATAGAGAGGACTCATTGGCACTGTTATCTCACTAAATAGATTCTTTTTCTGTTTCCTTCCTATGGACAAAGACCCTCAAGACTTTTCTATCCAATGTAATACACTGATGTGGTTTATCTATCAGGCCAGTCAATTTCAAAAGTGGGATGATGATAATAGCCTGAAATATTTATTTCTATCTTTTATTTAATATGAGACATTTTTAAAAGGTTCAGAAATGTCATTTTTTATACTATCTTAGACTACTTTGTTAAAATATCTAAAGATTTTTAAATGATAGATTTTTTGGAGCATTTTTTCTTTTGGTAGTAAGTAATTATATTTTAAATAGTACCTTTTTCATCTAAAGGGAAGTTAGTTCAACTGTAGAACAATTTACTCTATTTAAATCTCCAGTGAGAGAAATGTGATGGAATTATGAAATTATACACATAGAAGAATTAAAGGCACTATCTGTCTATAAAAAGCCTCCTAGATTTATGAAAGTAAATCTAGGCAAATAAATTAAAAAGATTTTTTTTTCTTTTTTTTTTTTTTTGCAGCACCAGGGATTGAACTCACAACCTCACACCTGTCAGACAGGCACTTAAGTCACTGAGCCAAACTCCCGGCCCTGGTTTTTTGAGGCAGGGTCACACTGTGTAGCTCAGACCAGCCTTGTGGTCGCGTTTTTTGAGGCAGGGTCACACTGTGTAGCTCAGGCCAGCCTTGTGGTCGCGTTGTAGCCCAAGCGGGCCTTGAACTCACAACGCTCCTCCTACCTCAGCCTCTCAAGTGCTGGGATTAAAGGTGTGCGCCACCACGCCCGGCTAATTCAAAAGATTTAAAGTAACAAATACACTTTGATACACACAAGTTCACAATGCCACATGGATGACATTGTAAAATGTACAAATATTAAAATTATACAACCTTTTACTGTATGAACAAATAAATCATTTGAGTTATGGAATCTGAAGAGGTGAGCAGTTAAATAGTTCTAAGAGGTGAAAATACATATTGAAGATAAATTACCAAGCACAATGTAACTCTAAGAGGTAAAGAAGAAGACAGCATGAGCATTAAATAGATACAAGCTTAGAAGTAGAAAAATCATTTCAGATTGGGAATGTTCAATCCATTCATGTTTTACAAGCATTTCTTAAAATTGGACCATGTATTCCCTTAGGGATAAGTTTGTGGAAGAGATGGGATCAGCGCTCGGCTTCCTGGAACATGCGTTGTACATACCAGTGGCTTGAACCATATTTCAGAAAGCCTTGTACTATTGTTTCTGTTTTTAGGTGTGTAAATGATGCAACAGTGGCAATAAAAAGCTACAGTTTATAAGAATCAGACATTATGCAAAGGGTTCCATATGTATCATGTCATTTAATATTTGTGATAACTTTTTAAAGTTCATATTAATAAGTTCTGTTGAGCTAGGAAAACTTTTAGCTTAATAAGAATTCACAGGGTCAGTATAGCATGACGGCAGTAGATCCATAAATTCGAAGGCATGTGTATCACATTAAAGTTTCAATTTATTCTGAATCTTGTAGACCTGGAGTTTCTACAACCTGATTATAAATTCTGTGATGACGAGGCTATGAAGTCTTTTCTGTCGTGACAATCTTCATCGTGACTGAGTTCGAATGTGATGATTGAAACTTACAATGAGTAGCTCTGTCATTAGTCCATGTATAAAAACAAGTAAGGGAGGCTCTGTTGGTCTAGGAAACCATACTCTAAGAATAGACAGGTTAAGTCAGTAGTATCTTAAATTAGAGATGTTTTTGTAGGAGACAGAAGTGTACAATACTCTGATTCTGCTGTTGTAACCATGGGTTCTTTAGAAATAATTTATACACACTGTGCCTCAAATTTTCATGTATAAACAAAGAGAACAGTAATAGCTACCATTAAGTATGATGTTATGAGGAACAAATGGTAAAAATCTGTGTCAAAGCAACTAGAAATGTAACTTACAGATAATAAGTGATGAAAAATATCAACTGCCATCACCATGGTCCAGGGTTGGGGATATCTACAATCATACCACAATGGAGGAATGTAATGACTTCTTATTATCTATTTCTCAATAATTTTTCTATGCAATGATATGGTGTCAAGGCAGGGTTAACAACAGGACTCAAGAGTGAAAGAGCCAAGACACAGAAACAAAATTTAATAAAGTGTACTGAATTACATCTCAAAGTCCATGCCTGAGTCAAAGCCATCCTCCATGAATCTGACATGAAATTTGCAGATAAAAATGGAATATTTCTTTGCTCAAATTCCCAAGATCATTAGAGCTAGCAGTCTTCCTAAAGTTGTTTTGTACATGTTTTTGAAAAGGTGCAAGACTGTATATGTGTATTTGTATATGTGTATGTGGAAATGTGTTATCATTTTTCCTTTCTAAAATCTTAAAAGATAGCTGAGTGTCTTTTCACCTTGTTTCTATTGTTTTAAATTTCTTTTTTCTTTCTTTTTCTTTTTGTGGCACCAGGGATTGAACTCACAACCTCACGCCTACCAGGCAGGCGCTTAAGCTGTTGAGCCAAACTCCCAGCCCCAGTTTTTTGAGGCAGGGTCGCACTATGTAGCTAAGGCTGGCCTTGTGCTCCTGTGGTAGCCCAAGCCAGCCTTGAACTCACAACTCTCCTCCTACCTCAGCCTCCCAAGTGCTGGGATTAAAAACGTGTGCCACCATGCCTGGCTTGTTTTAAATTTCTTAAAAAGTGTTGTTTTTATTACTTTAGGTACAATGAGAGGAAGCCTTAGCTAGTCGCTGCTTCAATAGTTTTCTTGTTTATTCTTCAGACCAACATACTTTTGACATGAAAATCTATAAATAAGAAATCGAAATCTATTGGGTTTCCCATACCCAAAGTGTAACACACTTCAGAGACTAAAAACTGAAGCCTCAAACTAGTTCTCTGACACTAAACAGCCAGATAAATTAAAAGATTGAGGAAAAGTAACACTGCTTCAGACTACAGAAATGCAAATATCTTTCTGCCTCCATATTAGCCAATCAACCAATCAATCATGTATCAAAATGCTCTATTGACTGCCTGTTGAACTCTTAGTTTTGAGTGTTGTTGTGTAAGGAAGCAAAAGGAGGAAAAAGGCTAACAGTTATTGACAGTTCGTGGTTATAGATAGCAATGGTGCAGGAACCATTCTAGCAGGGGTTAAGATAAGACCATAACAGGAATCAGTTGTCTCTGCCTGTACCTCAGTTGTACAATAAGAAATTCTGATCTCCTCTTTCAAATTGCCTTCACTCAACATTGGTGAATTCCTAGTGAGCAACGAATCTGAGAGGAGTTACCCAGTACTCTAAGCTAGCACCTTTCAGTGGCTAATCTCATTTTGACTCCCCCTTTCCTAGTTGGCTGTGACCCTTTGTTCAGCTTTCCTTTGTAGATTTCTCCATTAGTTACTTATGAAAATTTCTTTACAATATTTTTGCTATTTTTAGAGATACACAATCTTTGCTTTTTCAAGACTTTTCTCTTCATCTGTTTCATGCTTCTTAGTTATTTCATCTCTTATCTTCCCCATAACCTTATCAAAGAGATTGTTTCCAACCTAGGGCATGTCCCTCGCTCAACTCTCCTACTTACCTCATAAGCAACTGATCAATCAGTCTTTCCAAATGGGACTTTAAAATGGATTCCAGTAATAATTATTTCTGTAACCATCATTGTAACAATCTTGCCCCAAGTTCCTATTTTCTATACATTGATTCATTGCAATGGCTTTCTTATGGTTATCTCTCAGTTTGATTACTATGACAGTTATAAGTGACAGTTCTCTAATCTATTTCATTTATATGAAATTTTAAAAATACAAACCTGATTATGCTATATTGCATGTACTCTCACTATCTTTTAGTAGATCTTTGATTTTTT
The DNA here is from genome assembly GCA_004363535.1 of Dasyprocta punctata. Classification (NCBI taxonomy): domain Eukaryota; kingdom Metazoa; phylum Chordata; class Mammalia; order Rodentia; family Dasyproctidae; genus Dasyprocta; species Dasyprocta punctata. Next base: position 19,982 of record RJWM01029515.1, read on the forward strand.
TTTTGAGGATAGAGTTTTCTTATTTTTTATCTCATGTCTTCCTTTCCACCCTTATCTTTCATCCTGTCCTCATGACATAGACCACTTGCAGGCCATGCTAACTCTCTTTACATTGCCTAAAGCTGCGAGGATGTGGCCTCATCATCTTCCTCATATGTTCTCTTCTTTTATCAAGAAAAACCTTTCTGTAGTCTTCTTTCCTACCATGCTCAATTTTATCATAAACTACATTTTTCTAAGAAGGTTTTCTGAGTCTTTTTGCACCCCCACAATCCTGCACAAATTATCTTTCCTGTGTGCTTCTGTAGCACCCTGGATACCCATTACTAAGTCTTCTACCACATTATCATCGTGTATTTATTGGTCCCTATAAAAAAGCAACAGTCATCAACATCTTGCAAGTACTTGGCACTGGAGGATGCTCAGTTAGTATCAGACAAATGCAAGAACAATGGAAAATAATAGTATCTGTTACTAAATTTGTAACTCTCTTTACTAATGGAAATGGCGACCTTTCTGAAAATAGTATTGCCACCAAATCAGCTGAGAATACTAATACATACCCAAGGTTGAATAAGCAACACAGAAAGGACTATTGATATTCCTGAAGCCACTGCAGTCTGTGGGCACAGTCAGAGTATCTACTCATAGCTGGATTTTTTTTTTTTTTTTTGCAGCACCTGGGATTGAACTCACAACCTCGCACCTACCAGGGCAGGCACTTAAGCCACTGAGCCAAACTCCCGGCCCTGGTTTTTTGAGGCAGGGTCGCACTGTGTAGCTCAGGTCAGCCTTGTGCTCGCGTTGTAGCCCAAGTCGGCCTTGAACTCACAACGCTCCGCCTACCTCAGCCTCCAGAGTGCTGTGATTAAAGGCGTGCGCCACCACGCCCATCTATAGCTAGATTTTATAAAAGCATTCTCTAAGAAGAATTTATTTAAATAGGACTTTAGTGTTTTAGTTTCTGAGTTTCCCCATCCTTGTAATTCAAATGTGAGTCAATGGAACCTAGGATACAGATTAGTACAGTAACAGATGTAAAACAAATAATTGCAGGTCATTTCTTCTCTTGGTTATCCTTGGACATGTCTTTAAGTCTGCACATTTGTCTTCTTAGCATGAATCTTCACTAGAATGACCCAGGTGTCACAGTGAAATAAATTCTACTCCTTTTTTAATCAGCCATGTCTCTCCCTAGGCCTCTGGAGCAGTCTACACTTGAACATAGATTAAAAAAAAAAAAAAATATATATATATATATATATATATATATATATATATATCTCACAAATCTAATGACTCTACTAACTTGTTTTGTAACTCAGTTTCATTATTTGTTTATTTTTTTCTCCTTAAAATTTTAAAAAAATCAGCTGGGTGTGGTGGCTCATGCCTGTAATCCCAGCACATGGGAAGCTGAGGCAGGAGGATTGCTGTGAGTTAGAGGCCAGGCTTGGCTACAGAGTGAACTGAAGGCCAGTCTGAACTGTATAGTGAAACCCTGTCTCAAAAAGACAAAAAATAAAGTCTTATGACTCATGTCCTATAGTTTGAATCTTAGTGATTGCCATAATGAAGGCTCTGAACATATTTCAATGCCTCAAGATCATCCTTATAGTTTATACTAGCTTCCTACTGTGAAAAAATAGAACAGCTACGGAATATGAACTATTGTAGTAGAATACACTCAAAGGAGACTTCAAGAAACCTGAACACTAGTTTTATACATATCCAAATCAGCTGTGTGGGATTCAGTAAACTAAACACCTCAATGAACCTATTTACCATTCACAAAATAATTTGATTCAATCACATGACTGCTAGCTTCCATTTTTTACTTTGTAAAATACATTAAACTAGAGGTCTATTTTATCAAAGATGCATCAATCTATCTAGAGAGGTAAGACTTAACAAAGAAACTATAAAAATACATAATTTAAGATTCATGAGAAGAATCCTTGGTGCTAGCTATAAAAAGTTGAGATAGGTAGAGTGATTAGAAAAATACAGTTTAGGCTGGGGATATAGCTCAGCTGGACAAGCATCTGCCTGCCAAGTGCAAAGTCCTGAGTTCAATTCCCAGTACAAAAACAAATGCATAAATAAATAAATGAAAATTAAATCATGAGAATCTTGAGTCAGATTGAATCAAAGCTAAGCTAGAAGAGCAAAGTAACTATTGTGATATAGTGAGTGTCTAAAGCAGACGTACATATCAGTAATTGGTTTCTAATTTGGTCAGGATCCAAAAACAACCAATTAACATAAATAATAATGAAGTAACTTGCAACCTATTAAAACAAAAAATTTATCTTAAAGACCTAACATAAAGCCTCACTCCTTAAATTGGCAAAGCTTTGCCTATCAGGAAACTCAGCTATACAGAATGACTTATGTCTGTGGACTTTGAATAGTGACAGTTTTACTGTAATAATAATAACCACAGCACAGAAAAAGGAAAAGACAGATGGATCCAACTTCTAGGCCTTACCATCACTCCTCCTGATTACTCTTGCTTATTTTGAGCATCGACAAAACGGTGTGGCGGTTATCATAGATCTTTGCATAGCATTGATTCAAGTGTGTGTTGAAACAAGCCTACTACTGTGTAATTCATTTATATCACTAGCTCATACCTGCCTTTTCTTCCCTTCTTTCGATCTTACATATCTCCAAGATGAGCATTTATCTTACTTTGCTCTCCTGTTCCTCTTCTGTTGTCAGTCTAGCAGGTGTTCTTTTCAGATTGCTTTCATTCTTCATTATTCATCTTGGGTTCCTTTCTACTTTTGTGTCCATTTTTATCCTTCTCCTCTATTCCTGGGTACCTCGGGCAGCAGAGACATCCATTTGTCAGAAATGTTTTGTACAATTTGTTTGCCGTTATTTTCCGCTTAAACTAGGGCTTACAAAATCCACCTGGTGAACTCTTCCTTGTTTATAAGGGAAGAAAGGCTCTGTACACTTAGAAGAAGGATGAAATCAGGACTGTGGTGTGTTTTCACACCTGCTCCAGTCCTGAATCGGTGATTTTTCTTGTGTACTTCTACTCGGTTCTGAATGACATCACCACTTATTTTTTACAGTAATAAATCTGGTTGAAGTTTTTTTGGAAACTGTGCAATCCTCAATTACTCTGTCCCCCAAATTCAGAAATTCCAGTCCATTTAGGTTTATTTAGCATCTGACAAGTTGTCAGTGTTAACAATCACACTAAAACATTTAATAAGTGTGCAATTACATTTCTTTATTTATTTTACATTGCTCCTTATGGAGGGGCTGCCGTGAGAGAGCTACCTCTACCCTTCCAAAGTGATTCAAAGCCCAGCAGCTGCTTCTTGCTCATTGAGTTTGTAGTACGGCAAGCTGTTTCAGCATCTTTGAGGCAGGGCATCATCATCATCAAAAGTTGACCAGAGGCACTGCCAAGGCATGATGGAAGAAAGCTTCTGGGAAAAAAAAATGAAATCTTCTAGATTCAACTGTCATTCATACTGAGAAGAAGACATGTGTACATATGCATTTTGGTTAGTTGATAAATCATATTATGTACAAGAATTAGAAAGCCTTTATTTTAAAAATAAAGAAGAAACCTGCCAGAGAACTTAAAATAATTGATTTAAAGTGTTTAATCTAATTTGATCAAAAATACAGTGAATATTTAATTTTTAAAAATGTTACATTAAGCACAATTTGCCATTAGCTTCTCTCAAAACACTCCTCTTCTTCAAGCACACTAATCACACTCATTTTGCGACTTTCTGAAGCAGTTCTGGAAATACTCTTTTGTGAGTATCTTCAGCTATGCTTTCATGTCTGCCTCAACGCCCTGAATCAATTCTAAACACTTAAGTTTCATAAGTAATTTTGACATTGGGAAATAGCCAAATGTCACAAGATGACATATCTCATGAGTACAGTGAATGAGCACATTCAGTGATGTTTTTATTTGACAGAAATTGTCATAAATGCTTGAGTGGATTCAGGATATCAATAGTAGCCTTAAAAGGACCTGCAAGAATGAAGACTTCCAGAACATCTTCACAAAGTGGCAAGAATGATAGTATAAATGTGCTTGAAACTACAGAGAGTGTTTTGGGGGAATTAATGTCAATGTGTCTTACTGCAATCATTTTTTAAAATATTTAAGCATTCACTGTGTTTTTAGATCACACCTTTTTTTTTTTTATTTACATAGCCTTTTTTAAAGCTATGGATGCCAGAAGATTATTCTGTTATGGATTCTTTGTTTTATTATTATGAAATCATAGCAAGTTCTTAGAGTTTTAGCTTTGTGAGAATCAAGATGAAATATTTCTTCTCTATATATTTACAAACATGTATTCTGTGTGATTGGCATGTATTTCTCAATGAATAACAATTTATTTTCTTGTGGTGTAAAATTTACAGGAATCAAAGCCTTGTAGTAAGG
>RJWM01029516.1:0-24376 GCA_004363535.1 Dasyprocta punctata
TTTCCTTCTCAGTGCCGTGGCAATTAGAGTTTCAGGGCTGCTTTTCAAATCAAGTAAGAGGGCGCATGTCTGCCCTTAGAAGTCTTTGTTTGACACAGTTAGCTTTCCTCTCTTTTCTCCATATGCTTCTTTCCTATCTGCTTAATTTATCAAGACAGACTCAGTGCAAGAAGCCGTTTGGAGCGGCTCAGGTTCTTGCGAAGCTCAGCATCTGGGGGGCTTGTTAAGCGACGGGGGCCCAGGAGGTGTGGGTGGGCGGCTGGGATTGTGACCTCTAACCCGTTCCCGGGGCAGGGGCCCTGTCGGGAGCCCACAGAGGCTGCGTGACTGTCTTGAGTCTCTGTCGTTACCGTTCCTGTAAACATCCAGGCTCAGCGAGGCGGCACCTGCGTGGATCTTCAGCCCTTCTCGGTGACAGTTACACCTAACTCTGCCCTTTCCCCGTTTACCCAGAGGCTCGGCAGCCCCAGATGGGTGAGCAGCTTAGTGTGGGAGCGTGTATATGACATTCGGTTCCTTCGAAGGCCGCTTTGGGGGGCTCACTCATTAAATATCTTCAGTCGGTGGAGGAAGGCCATAGATAACACTGGGTTTCTCTTAACTGTCTGGTGGGCGGAAATCAGAAGAGAGGCCCTTGGCTGGCCGCAGACAGTGGCGGAGTTTCTCCTGCAGTCAACTGCCTTCCTCGCTGACCGTCAGACAGTGACATTTGGAAGAAGGGGGAGAGAGCTAGGCTAGCATGGTGGTGTCTGGGCTTCTTGGTGTGCTCGGATGTGTGTGCAGAATAAAACACATTTCCAGGCTGGGCGGCAGTACACACCTGTAATCCCATCTGCGTGGGAGGCTGAGGCAAGAGGATCACAAGTTCAAGGCCAGCCTGAACAGTCTAATGAGAACCTGTTAAAAAAAAAAAGTGAAAAAGAAAAAAGGGCCAGGTGTAGGGGCACACACCTGTAATCCCAGCACTCAGGAGGTTGAGGCAGAAGGATCGTTGCAAGTTCGAGGCCAGCCTGGGCTACAAAGTGAGCTCAAGGCCAGCCTGAGCTGCTTAGTGAGACCCTGTCTAGGAAAAAAAAAAAAAAAAGAAAGAAAAAAAGAAAAAGACTGGGTGAGCTGTAGCTCAGTGGCTGAGTGGAGGATCCCTGGGTCCCATCCACAATATTTCAAAAGAGAAAAATGAAGTCAAAAGAAAAGAAAATGGAGCAACGTTGCTGGGAAGGCGTGCAAACCCCTTCTGGTTGTTGCACGCATGTGTGTGCACAGGTCGCTCCGTGAGTGGCTCTCAGTTTATGTCGTCCCGTCTCTGGCGTCGGCTGAGGCGCTAACTCATTCCCCACGACCCTCCGAGGCACGCGCCTGTTCCCCTTCCGTAGGGGTGGGGATGTTTTTCTACACTTTTGCTTCTAGAGTCTTCCCACGTCTTGACCATCTGACCTTCCTGCCTTTCATCATGGGGCGATGGCCACGGGAAGGGCAGCTGGTGGCCTGCGGTTGGAGTTTCCACTCCAGGCAGGCTTTGTTTAACACATAGGGGCCCCCCGTCCCTTGGTTGGACTGAAAGGTGGTAAAGGGAACACACACCTTCATTCCCTGTTGGTGAATTTGTCCCGCCAGGTGTATCTAGAATCTTAAATTCTGTCTTGCCCTAAACACTTAAAAATAGCCCTACATTACAGAGTAATTACCTTAATTAATTGTAATAGCTTTACTTTTGGCCAGAGACTTAGCTACTTTCTGAAATGATTTCCTATTCATTTGTAAAAATAATAAACAGTCCTCCTCCCTCCCTCCCTCCCTTCCTTTCTTCCTTCCTTTCTTCCCTTGACACCAGGATGTGGGGGACTTTAAGGGATCATTCTGAATTCAGTCCAGATAGTCCTGAGAAATGCACATCTTACTTCTGTTGATGTATGTGGTTGTTACCACATTCCAAGAGATTTTTCTTCTAAAAAAAAGTAACTGGTAAGAATAAAATCCTCAGTGCTCTTATTTTCTTGCTTCTTATGGGGGCTAATATTTAAATATGGGTGGTTCTCATTTGTCTTTTCGCCCCTCCGATGGAGTGGAAAATGGGTTGCGCTGTCTCCATTTCCGAGCAACTGGCGTTCAGCCTGAAGAGAACACAGGCTTCAACTCTGCTGGTCCAGTTCAGACCCCGGTGCCTGCTCTTCTGCTACCTGAGTCCACACCCCGCCGCCCTCCTCCTGTGCCGTCAGAGCACCCGGGAAGCACTCTTGGCACACACCTGGCTGTGTGGCCGTGGTGACTTTTCACGCCGGCCCAGGGTGCGGCCACGTGGGTGCTCAGATCTGCCTCACCTGGGTGTGTCATTTCTCAGTATTTTAAATTCAAGTGTCTTGACCTTTTGGTTACGGATTTATTTTGGATGTGCCCACGATGGACAGGTCACTGGCTCCGTGTGTCAGCAGGCCACGCGCAATGCCCCTTATGTCAAAATTCCAAGTTTACCTGGTGTCACAAGACAAAGTTAATGTGAGTGAATTCACGTGGCCAGCAAGAAATGTGACACTTGCAGAATCTGTCAGCTGGTGTTGCGAAGCTATTCCCAGCGGACGGGAGCGAGGCGTGTATGAGCATTTACGGCACGCTTGGCGGTGTGCGAAGCGGGTGCACAGGTGGGTCCCGGACGTGTCTCTCAAGGACTCAGTTTTCTGGGGTGGTGGGCACAGGACACACAGGACAGTAACAAACACCGTGACTCAGTTTACCGTAGGTGGGTGGGCTCTGGCCCAGGAGCTTCGTGGTCTGTCTCGAAGCCTGTGGAATAGGAGCCCAGGAAACCCACGCGTGAAGCGTGATTCCAAAGCTGTCCTAGGATTACATGCAGGGAGTGTGGCGGCCGAGTAACATGGCAGGGACGTGTTTGGCTGGGGCGTGGCTTCCGGAGGAAGGTGACCCTTGCGTTGTTGACCGGTGCGAGTGGTACAGAAGGCGAAACATTGCTCTCATGAAGGCTCTGGGAGGTGAGAAGGGCAGCATTCACTCCGTATTCCTGATAGCTGGCGCTCAGGGTTGTGGGACTTGTGGTGGGAGAGCGGGGGTGAAGTCACGATAGACCTTGTGCAGCACGCTAAGTGGGAGGATTAGGCACTGGCAGCCAACGAGGCAGGAGACGACTGCAGTGTGCGTGTCTCAGAAGGGTCACTCTGTGGACGTCACTAATCAGAGGGAGAAATAAGGGCCTGCGCAACGTCTTAGGAGAATGCATGGACAGGGAACGAATAACTAAAATAGACGATCCTGGAAGTGTTGTGGGGGTTCAGAGAAAGTGGACGCAGCTGTGGGAGACCGTGCACCAGAGGAAGGATTGAGTGGCGGCCCAGTGACTGACCTGTGTAACGTGGTCTATAAGATGGCTCTTAAGTGGCCAGAGGACTTGGGTGGAAGAGGTCGGGGAGCAATACCAGGTTGTGTAGATGAGTGTGAGCTGATCAAGGGGACGTGGCTAACCAGAAGAGAATAGTAGCTAAGCATTTGCAAGGCTCTTAAATGCCAGGTTGAGGAGTTTGAAATTGTTTATCTGCAGGGAGCCATTGAAGATTGTTGGACAGACATTTGAGATCGTCGATGTGGATTAGAACTGTGTTCGTCTGTTGGGCCTCTCCATCTTAGCGGGAGGGAGACGTGCTCTGTGAGGCTCTATCCTTCCACGCAATGGAGTTGTCAGGGAGACACATCACTTTCGGACTGGAAACACACTTTGGCTTTGGGAAGACTGGAATAGCACAGGCCTGGGAGACAAAGGAGGCTGAGGCAGAAATGAATGGTGCCGGTCTGGAGAGAGAGGGCGTAGAGACAGGTGGGGAAGCTGGCTGCCCTCCAGAGTCTTTTAGGGATGTCAAGAGCAGCACGCGTAGTCAGTGTCTCACCCCATCCCTGCAGAAGAGCTTGTAACTGATCTTGGCGTGTTTCCTGTTGGCCTGCATGGTCAGCTGCCGTCCTGTTAACACCTCGCTCCAGGCACTTACTATGAATTGATCGGAAATTGTCTCTGGAGTTCAAACCTCTTTGTCATGTCTGGAATAAGGGATCAGTGAGAAGTAAGTTCTGATGACACTCACAATACAAATCGATTTTTACTTTTTTTTCCAGGTGGAACTTGCAGAAATCTGTGCCAAAAGCGAGCGTTACATTGGTACCGAAGGAGGAGGCATGGACCAGTCCATATCATTTCTCGCAGAAGAAGGAACTGTAGGTGGTGTAGAGCCGTTCGGAGATTAGCGCTGGGGCAGTTCTCACGGAGAGGGAGGCCTGCAGGTCTCCAGCATGCTTGGTTAGAAGCTCTGCTGTGGGATGCTGTTTCCCACTGTGTACTCTGTTTCATGCTGATCACCTCGACCTTACGCTTCCAGCCTTGTGCCTTGTCTGGTTTTCCTCCTGTGCCTAATTCTTTTTCTCCTGCCTTCATCGTTAAGATTTCTCTATTTCCTAGTTGGGACCTCCTTTCGTGCTCCTGTCCTCAATCACGTCATCTCGTGGCATTTTTAATGCTCTCCCGTTGGTTTTAAACCCAAGTGTTAGCTCTCTGACCATGGATATTCATAACCCTTCTTTTTATAATTCACTCCCTGGTATCATTTTTCTCTGTCAATGTTTTTGGGGCTTCAGCGGTAGGAAAAAGAACGTGGGCGGTAAGCCAGGAATGAATTCCTGCGCTGGGGTCCACTTCCCCTCGGCCACCAGCTCCTCTTAGCGGAGCAGAGGTCTTGGTTGTTGCCTGGAAACTGCCCATTTCCAAAATAGAAACAGACGTTTCTTTAAGATCGTTGCTTAGTTCTTCATCACATTCCTTCAGACCTGGGCTGCTTCTTATTAGAAATATTTGTCATTGATTGCCCTGAGCCAAAGACATGAGGCCTGAGGGAATTCGGTTGAAAACTAAGAAAGCTCTCTGGGAGTTTGGACGAGACTGACAACCAGAGATGATGGCAGGGGTCCAGCTGGCCATGTGACCTGGCGGGGAGGGGATTTTTGAACCGCGCCCAGGTTCTTTTTTTTTTTTCTCTCTTTTTCTTTTTTTTTTTAATTTTAAAGAGAATAAAGCAAAACAAATCAGAACAAAGCAGATCAGAAGAGAACAATGCAAGCAACACAGGACTTCGAAACAAGGCACCAGGAAATCAACAGTGGCTACCATAATGACTCTTGTTTTCTTCAAAATAGTTGTCTATACCTTCAGACACAATAAATTCAAACAAAACAAAATAGTATAAAACTAATCAAAACAAAAGAGTGAAAGCATATGGGCCTTTGAAACCAGACAATAGGAAACCAACAATAGCTACCATAATGTCTCTTGTTTTCCTCAAAATAGCTGTCCATACCTTCATATATATTGAAATCAAATAATAGAAAACAGACTAAAACCAATCAAAACAAAGAATAAAAGCATTCTTGGACTTCAAAACAAGGTGATGTAAAATCAGCGCTGTCTATCATAACGTCTTGTTTTCTTCAAAGTAACTGTTCATACCGTCACACATAATAAAATCAATTCTTGCAAATTCTTTAGGAGAAGTTCTAGGCATTTATAAGCCTATATATGTATATCTATCCTTTCTGTATTAGAGGGAAAAGCAAAACAAAACAAAATATAAGAAAAACAAGAAGCAAAAGAGACAAATAAATGGAAATAACAAAGAACCCAAGACAATTACAGAGCCTTTCACAATAAGGTGGTAGGAACATAACAAAGGTGGTTATTTTGCTTAGTTATCTTCAGAAGAGTTACTCAGATGACCACATATAGACTTGCAAAATTGATCTAATCTAGTCTATGAATGTTAACTTTTGTTCCAAGAACTAATAGATTCAGTAGTATAATCATCCCAGCTATCCTAAGTGTATGTATACACATTTATGTCTTTTTTCTTTTCCCTTCCTTCTTTTCTCCTTTTCCCTATTTATTTTTTCCCCTTTGAGCAGTTTCTTACCCTTTCACAACATTTATTGAAGATTCTGTATCTTACTTACTTTCAGTTTCTTTTGCTAGGGAGACAATACGGTATTTACACGTGTGAGTTTGATTTATTTCACTTATGAGTATGGTCTCAAGTCACACCCATTTATCTATGAAAGGCTCAATGTGATCCTTCTTTATAGCTGAGTAATACTCCATTGTATAAAAATACCACATCTTTTTTTATCCATTCCTGAGCTGATGAGCATTTGGGTTGTTTCCAAGATTTAGCTATTCCAAATTGTGCTGCTATAAACTTGAGTGCACTTATACCACTGTGGTATGCTGTTTTCAGCTCTTCTGAGAATATGCCTAGAAGTGGAATAGCTAGGTTAAATGGGACTTCCAATCCCAGCTTTTTGAGGAACATCCAGACTGAGTTCCACAGTGGTTGCACCAGTCTATACTCCCACCAACAGTGCAGGAAGGTTCCTTTTCCCCCACAGCCTCTCCAGCATTTGTTATTGGTGTTTTTCTTGATCCTGACCATTCTTTCTGGAGTGAGATGAAAACTCAGTGTTGTTTTAATTTGCATTTCTCTAATGACCATGATGCTGAACATTTTTTTCATGTATTCATTTGCCATTTGTATTTCTTCACCTGAGAAGTGTGTGTTCATTTTAGATGCCCATTTTTGGATGGGGTCTTTGAATTTGGGGGGGCCTGATTTTTTAAAAATTCTTTGTACATTCTAGATAGAAGTCCTTTGTCTGTGGGATTACTGACCAAGATTTTTTCCCAATTCATGGGTTTTCTTGTCACTCTATTGGAGATTTCCTTTGACATGCAAAAACTTTTTAAAATGATAAGATCCCAGTTATTGATTCTGGGAAGTATTTCCCATGCAGTTTGATTTTTGTTCATGAATTCTTTGCCTACCCCTATACCTTCAAGATTTCTACCTACTTTGTCTTTCAGCATATTTAGTGTTTCTGTTTTAATATTTAGATCTTTGATCCATTTTGACTTTAGTTTAGTGCATGGTGATAGGCATGAGTTTAGTTTTAGTTTCCAGCATATGGAAAGCCAGTTTTTCCAGCACCACCTATTAAAGAGGCTATCTTTCTTCCAGTGAACATGTTTGGCCCCTTGTCAAATATAAGGTGGTTGAGTATGTTTGTAGTTGTAGTTGTATCTTCTAATCTATTCCATTGATCTTCAAGTCTGTTTTTATTTCAGTGCCATGCTGATTTTATCACAGTAGCTTTGTAGTATACCGTCAAGTCATGGATTGTGGTACCTCCTGCTTTGCCTTTGTTCCCCAGAATTGCCTTTGCTATTCTAGGTCTCTTCTGGTTCTAGATGAATTTTAGGAATGTTTTCTCTAGATCTGTGAGGTGTCCTAATGGTATTTTGATTGGAATTGCATTAAATCAGTATAACAAATTTGGGAGAATGGCCATTCATTTTCACAATGTTTGTTCTTCCTATCCATGAACAAGGAACGTCTTTCCATTGTCTGAGATCCTGTTTGACTTCTCTTTTCAGAGTATTGAAATTTTCACTGAATAGATCTTTTACTCCCTTTGTTAGATTGATTCCTAAGTATTTCATTATTTTGGATGCTATTGTGAAGGGTGTAGCTTCTCTTATTTCTCTCTCAGTGAGTTCGTTGTTTGTGAACAGGAATGCTATTGATTTTTGAGTGTTGACTTTGTATCCAGCTACATTACTGAATTTGGTTATTACACCTACAAGTCTTTCAATGGAGTTTTGGGGGTCTTCTATGTAGAGTGTCATGTCATCTAAAAATAATGATAATTTAACTTTTTCCTTTCCTATCCTGTTCCTTTTATTTCTCTCTCTTGTCTAATTGCTTTGGCTAATGTTTCTGGCACTATATTGTATAGGAGTGGTGATAGTGGACAGCCTTGTCTTGTTCCTGATTTTAGAGTAAAAGGTTTCAAATTTGGACCATTTAATATGATGCTGGCTATTGGTTTGTCATAGATGGTTTTTGTCAGATTGAGGTAAATGCCATTTATTCCGATTTTCCATAGGGCTCTTATCACGAATGAGTGTTGGACTTTATCAAACGCTTTTTCTGCATCTATTGAAATGATCATGTGATTCTTATCTTTGGCTCTATTGATATGGTGTATTATGTTTATTAATTTGCATATGTTGAACCATCCCTGCATTCCTGGGATGAATCCTACTTGGTCGTGGTGTATAATCTTCTTGATGATTTGCTGCATTCTGTTTGCCAGTATTTTGCTGAGGATTTTTGAGTCTATGTTCATTAGGGAGATTGGCCTGTGGTTCTCTTTTTGGTTGGGTCTTTCTCTGATTTTGGTATGAGGGTAACACTTGCTTCCAGGAATGAGTTAGGGAGAATTGCTTCCCTTTCAATTTCATTGAAGAGTTTGAGGAGTGTTGGCATTAAGTCTTCCTTGAATTTCTTATAGAATTGAGCTGTGAATCCATCAGGACCTGGAGTTTTCTTTGTTGGTAAGGTTTTAATTACATTTTCAGTTTCATTAACTGAAATTGGGTTTTCAGTAGTTGTACATCTTCTTGATCCAGCTTTGGTAAGTCATATGTTTCTAGAAATCTGTCCATTTCTTCTGTGTTATTGAGCCTATGAGAGTAAAGGTTTTCAAAGTAGGTATTGATGATCTTCTGTTTTCTACAGGGTCTGTAGTAATTTCACCCTTTTTCATTTCTTATTGCATGAATTTTAGTTTTTTCTTTCCTTTTTTAAATAAGATCGACTAGGGGCTTATCAATTTTATTTATTCTTTCAAAGAACCAACTCTTTTATTGTTTTCTTAGTCTCTATTGCATTAATTTCTGCTCTGATCTTTATAATTTCTTCCCTTCTTTGGATTTTGGGCTTGACTTGCTCTTCCTTTTCTAGATGTTTGAGGTGTAGCATCAGGTCGTTTATTTGTGTTCATTCCGTTCTCCTAATGTGGGAATTCATCGCAATAAATTTCCCTCTGAGCACTGCTTTCATTACACCCCATAGGTTCTGGTACATTGTACTTGTATTTTCATTTGCTTGTAGATATTGTTTAATTTCCTCTGTGACCCATTGATTGTTCAGGAGTGTATTATTTAGCTTCCATGTGTTTATGGAGTTTTTCCAGATTTTTTGTCATTCATTTCTAGTTTCATGGCACTATGATCAGATAATATGCATGGGTTAATTTCAATGTTTTTGTATTTACTTAAGCATGTTATATGGCTAGTATATGATCTATTTTAGAGAATGTCCCATGTGAAGCTGAAAAGAATGTATATTCTGATGTTGTTGGGTGGAACACTCTGTACACATCCACTAAGTCCATTTGTTCACAAGTTTGATTCAGTTCTGCTATTTCTTTGCAGATTTTCTGTCTAGTTGATCTGTCTCTTTGTGTTGATGGGACATTAAGACCCGTGTTATAATTGTGTTTTTGCTTATTTGATTTTCATTTCTATTATTATTTTTTAATATAACTGGGTGCTCCCATAGTTGATGCATATATATTTAAGATTGTTATCTCTTCCTCTTGAAGTTTTCCCCTAACTAGTATGTAATGACCTTCTTTATCTCTTTTGATCATTCTTGGTTTGAAGTTCACATTGTCTGCAAACAGAACAGCTGCCCCTGCTTTCTTTTGGGTGAACTGTGCCCAGGTTCTTTGGACCTGCACAGGTCTCTGCCATTGACCCCAGGGAACCCCTCCAGCTCCGCCTCTTTCCACTTCCTCTCCGGATGTCCAGCCCAGCTCTAGCCTCATTTCCCTACTCAAACCTCTGTTAACACCCGACGTGGTTGCCTGGGAACCCGCATTTGCTCTTTCTTCTTGACTCCCTATTTGAGAAGGGAAAGTCTGTGCCTGCCTTCTTCTCCCCCATCCTCTAGGGTTCCAGACAGATTTCCCACCTTACCAGGTGTTCCTGAGCAGGTGCTTCAGCTGCGTTTCTGTTCGGCACCCTGTCCTGTTCTTCCACCGCCACGCTTACAGCCTGGAGACATGTTGGTCTGTGGACTGTGTCTCTCACTAGATTGCAGGCTGTGTGAGGGCAGGCCCCTGTGTGTTTGGTTATGATTCTGTCTCCAGGGCCTGGATGCCATGTGTGATATTTGAATGAATGAATGCCTTTGAAGGAAGACTTTGGTAAACTAAGTAAGTGCATACATGCTGGAACATTTCTCGAACCCTTACAAATCGTGTCTCACCTGTCATTTGTCTGCCAATAGGCCAAGTTGATAGAATTTAGTCCCCTGAGGGCAGCAGATGTGAAGCTTCCCAGTGGAGCGGTGTTTGTGATTGCCAACAGCTGTGTGGAGATGAACAAGGCAGCGACGTCCCACTTCAACATCAGGGTGATGGAGTGTCGGCTGGCCGCAAAGGTACGAGCACAGAACACTGGGAAGCGCCAAGTGGCTTTTTTTCCCCCTTTTTCTTCTTATTCTGTCTTAGTTTGTAGCTTCCCTCATATTTTAAGGCCACATTTCAATAGAAGGTCTTTGGGTGCAGAGTAAACTGACTCCCAAGACAGGAAATAGATGAACCGATGGGTGTGGGTGTGTGCTCTGCCCCCGGCTCTTTGGGAATTACATGGACTTCTTGGTTGAGTCCTGGAGAATGGCATGAAGGAGAAGAGGTCGGTTGGTATCTGTGGAGCAAGGCCATGGGTCCGGCCTCCAGGTGGAGAAAGACAGTTGGAGCAACCGAGGGGACTGGTGACCGCTGCCCTTATTTGGTCAGCAAAAACTTTGGCAGCTTCACTCCCTTGATCCTTTCAGAGGCAAAGTTTTGTACACTGCTGGTCACTCCAAAACTGCAGATGTGGTTCAGCCCCCTAGGCCCAGAAAGAAACTGTCTTCACACCTAGTCAGGAAATACAGCAGAAGGGGTCTTGGCAGTTCTCGGTTGCACACTTAGAAGACCCTCACCAGTCAAGCTGTCATTCATTTAGGGGATACTCACGGTGCAGCGTTGTGTATGTAACAGCATGAGGAGGGTTACAAGGGTTCAGGACAGATGAATGGAAGGAGCAGAGAGTTAACTGGGGGATTGCAAATCGGAAGTGGTCGGTGTGACCAAGTCGTCTACTGCTCTGAAAAGGGACATAGACATTAACTGCCATGGAGGCCCCAGAGTGGCATGTGACAGGACGAGGAAGCTGGAGAGAGCTAAAGCTGGAGGCTGAGAAGTAGATTCCAAGTCAGGTGAACCGCTGCGCTTTCCTCTACCTTCCTACCGAGCTGGTGGATTTCACCACCCAACCTTTACCAACCGCAGCCTGGAATCTGTGTTCTTTCGAGTGACAACTTCTGTTCCTTTTTTATTCCTCTCAAACTCTCGTTACCCAACTGGGCCTGACTGACTTCCAAAGTGATCTGAGCCTGTGGGTTTCATGTTAGAAATAGATCTGGGCCCACAGAGCTGCGCAGAATCTGCACGGCTCCCTGCGTGTGGTGTTCTTCAAGGTGCTGGCCATGGCCTTCTCTTTTCCTTTCTTTTCTTCTTTCCTCTTCAGCTTCCAGCTCTGTGCTGATGAATTCATAGTGACCATCTCCAAATGTCCCAAGTATTTGGCTGAACTGCAAACTTTGTATTCAGCGTCTCTGCTTCACTAAATCACAGACCGATGAAATTGAGTATGTTCAAGTTGAACTCAGTCTTTCTTTATACCTTTTGTCTTAGTTATTTTCTCATTGCTGAGACAAAATACCCAATACCCACAAGTTAAAGGAGGAAAGTTTTATTTCAGCTCCCAGTGGGTAGGGGCTTCAGTTCATAGTCAGCTGGCTCCAAGGCAGGGTGGCATAGTAGAGGAGCATTACAGAGGAGAAACAGTCCATGGCAGGGTCGGCAGGGAGTGGCCAGCACCACAAGCCTGGCTTTCCCTTTCATCCCTTCCAGTCTACAAGCCTTTTGAGTGGTACCACTTATACCCAGGGTGGGGCTTCCCATTACCCACACCCAAAACTGTGGTAAACCAATTAAGGGACCACACACCCTTAATCCACATTCACACACCCTAGATCCACTCATCAAATTGTAGTTATAATGATTGTTTAAAAAATTAATTCAGGTCAGGCAGCCCTCTTGCTTACCACCTTTCAAAAGCTTCTTGTTTCATTGGATTGAAGTAAAACGTTGTTATCCCCACTTAGAGAGCTGGAAGATCTAAGGCCTGTATACCTTCTTCATGGCCTTGAGACCCCTATACCCATTACTCTCCCTGAGACTCACTGTTAGCTCAGGGACGCTGCTCCTGCCTGGGACACATTTCCCTCAGCCCTCTTAAAAGTGTCAGTAAATGTCCCTGAAGGAAGCCAGCCCTGAACAAAGGTAGGGACCCTTTATGTTTTACAGAAGCTGTGTTTCTCAGTTATGGTACGTACCACTGTCATTTTACTTAACATTCATCTCCTCTTGCAGATTTGAATTTGCCTGAGTGCTGAGATTGTGTCCATCTTCTTAGCTTTTTTTCTCAAGCTTTTAAAATTCTTTTCTTTTATTGTGGCACTAGAGCTTGAACCCAAGGCCTCATCCATGCTAGGCAAGTGCTGTACCACTGAGCTAGGCCCAGGCCCATCTCGTTAAGTCTTCTATCCCTAATTCTTGATGTAGTGCTTAGCCTGAAGCAGACGCAGGATAATCACCTGTGGCGTCTGGGAATGTTCTCTCCCTGTTTCTCCTACTCATACTGCTCCATTTCATGCTTTTTTTGGACAGGCATTTCGTATGCGCTCAGCATGTAAGGTGTGGTTAGCCCTTGGGACTGACTTAGCTCTTTTATTTTCACTCCCACCCTGGGAGGCCATGAAGCTGGGGAGGGAAGGGAGATGTTGAGGCAGAGAAATTAAGGGCTTATTCTTGTTGTCGTTTGTGGAAGACTTGGGAGGTACACGTTTGTTTTTAAAAATCAAGATCCGCATGTTTTCAACGTGGAATTTAGTCATCGAGATAATTTCTAAAATTCATGTAGAAAGATGTTGTAACCCGAAGCTTTTCACAGCATCAGATCAGCACATAGATGGAGAAGAAGTAGTGCAGTAAACTTTTCAATAACCAGGGTAAATGAACTTTTGTCCTCCAGGAAAGACTTCCTTTTTTCAGGAGATGGAAGAAATTAGTTGTCTTATTTGCTTGAGGGTTTACTCTTGTTGACTTTTTGCCTGGAGGTTGATGAGTAAGAGTTGTCTTATTGAGGAGACCTCAGACATACACAACGTTGCCCTCAGAGTTTGATCACGCAACGAGGTGTCTTCCGCCAGATGCACAGGTGAGCCGAGAGAAGCAGGAGACTTGGAAGTGGGTGTGTGGCGTGACTGCTGTCTTTCAGTGGGCACGGAGGAGATGAAGAATGTAACTGTGGGGCTGAGCCTTGGCAGTCAGAGCTACCAGCATGTGAGGAACATCCTCTGAGGCAACTTGCAAAGGGCATCTGTTTTGGAAGCTGTAGTAGCCGAAGGTCCTGATCCACACCAGACCCTTCTGTCCTTGAGGATGTCCTCCGAGGTTAGCTCTACTGTCCCATTTTACAGTTACTTTGCTCATGAAATTAGCATCTGAGTTTGGCTTTTTGGCACACATCCCCCCCCCAACTGATGTAGATAAAACACAGTGCTTTAGGTACTCCAAGTTTTTCTCTCTTCTACAATGTGGAAGAAAGAGGATTACAGTGGAGAATATTTTGTACACCGTGTTGCTTACTGCAAATCACTGGAATCTAAGGTTCTGCACAAAAGTGAAATAGATTAAAACTGCTAACAGGGGCCACACAGAGGTGCTGACGTTAGGGAAACGCTTTTGCTTAGAAATAGAGGCTGAGGGTTTGTGAAGCCGTGTTTTCTCTCCACTGTGTTCCATTTCTGGCAACATGTGAATGAATTTATTTTTTACTTGAAAATGGTCTCATTAACTAAGGATAAATTTTCATGTAAAAAAGGAAAGGAAGCCTATCTCAGTATGATAAACCTTTTGCTTCCAGACAGTCCTGACAGGGCGTCAGTGGAGAATGACTAATCAGGGTAGCCAACTCCGCGGGGCAAGCTTGTATTGTAGTGAATAGCACTTACTTTTTCTTTCCTCTTATCTTTTAAATATCCTTTTCTGACATTGAGCATCTTTTATAGCTAATTAGCACAAGGAAGCATGCTAAACCAATTAAGATGCTTTTTATTTGTTTTGTTTTAATATTCACAGTTTCTTCTATTATTTCTCTCTCTGTCTCTTTGTCTCTGTCTCTCTCCCCCAACTTTCAAAAACTAATTGATTTAGATTCATTAAAAGTTAGAGTCTTGTAGAGCATTTAAACTAAAATTGAGAACATTTCAAAGCAAACTCAGCAGAGATTTATAATTATGACTTGCGTAAATGATACTTTTAAGGGAGGCCCATTTCTATGCTCTTAAATGAACAAAGTGACCAGGGATCTTTCATGAGCACAAAATTTTACACATATTTAGTGGTGGACAGTTTTCCAGAAATATTTAATGTCTATAATAGAGAGTAGCCTTTCGTTGTATTGAGGGGCAGAGTGTGAAGTCAACGCAAAGTATCATGGGAAGTCAAGTCGGGAAGAGCAGTCGTGCTGCCGCTTCTGGCGTACCTTGCACTCTTCCTGGTGACTTGCGAAGCGGTGGAGGGGAGAGCCTCACATGGTCCTCTGACGCTGGAAGGAGAATTCACAGTGACTCTTTCGAGGCATGTCTGGTCAGAAGCCGTTCCTCACTCTGTCACTTCGTGGTCGGTATGGAACTTGTCCATTGTCTGGTGATAAAATATGAAGAGCTGGCATATCTGCAGGTCTTGGCAATCTCCTTGAGTTTCATCAGAGAAAAACTGAGTACCCAAGACCGCAGCCTGCTTCACTCCTTCTCCGGACTCAGTGAAGCGCACCCCACCAAGACTCCAGCACGGAGTTTTCGGAGAATCGGGGGTGCAACTTGTGAGGTGGAAGCTGGGAAGGGGTGGGCGTGGCGCTGCCTGAAGCCGGGTGGTGTGTTCCATGGAGCCAGAGTGTGGCAGGGCCTTCGGTGCTGTGCTAAGTAGAAACGTTACTCTGGCAGCAGAAGCTTTGTACTGGATTAAAGAGAAGCAAATCTTAGAGTCTCAGGGGATGGTAAAAGGTGATGCTGTCACTAGACCTAGAAAGGATTGACTGCCAGGTCCTCTGTGGCTGGGTTTCCATTTTCCTTGTGTCTAAGAAGGTTTCCAGGGCCACCGCCCCACCCCTGTGAGCTAGAATGCTTTTGTCTGTGCTTTTACCACATCCTGTATGTCTCAGCATAGCAGTGAGAGTTTTAGGCCAAGCGTTATCATTTAGATCTAAAATGTTCCCCAGCAGTCTCACACGTGTGGAAGGGGATTTGATTGTGTGTGCGGGTGTGCTCACCAGTGGGTTCGTAGAGCGATGAGTTCGTAGTTCAATGTACTGTTAGGAGCTGGGGCCTAAAGGGTGAATTCCCGTCCCTGGCCCCTCTTCTCTCTCTCTGCTTCCTGACTGCCACTGGGTGAGCTTATTCCCTCTGCCATGTCCTTCCACCATGATGTGCCTGCTTTGCAGCCATGACCATGTACTGAATTCCTTGAACTGTGAGCCAAATTAAACCTCCCCTCCTTTAAGTTGTGGGTGTTGAGTATATTGTCCCAGCAAAAGGAAAGGAAATGATATATTAAAGTTCAGGTGACTTGTTTTAGATGAGTGGAGGCATACAGGCCAGGTTAGCCTCTGTCCTTCCCCTCATATCTCTTGGGAGCATGATGCTCAGGACTGCCTTGGAGGGAGGACAGGGTGTGCTAAGGTCAGGGAGGATTGTAGTGAGTCCATCCTGCACAGCCAGGCTGACTCTGTGGCCTGTAAACTCTTATGCAAAACATGACCATGGGGATGACTAAGATAGGGCAAGGGCAAGATGGTGAAAGTGTTCTCGGTGGTTAGGAATGGTGCACAGTCACAGTCATGGCAGAGTCAACCACTGTGGGCGCTGAGGGAGGGTTCTGTAGTGTGAAGAAGGGGAAGGGGAAAATAAAAAAGTATGCACAGTAAAAACAGCAATATATGGCCCTAGTGATGTCAAACTACATGTGTAGGCCTGCATCAAGAAATGTGGGGTAGGAGGGTTATCAAAATGGCAGTGGGTGGTTAACTCATTGGAATGATTACAGATGATTTATTTCAAGGTATTTTTTTTTTTTTGGTACTTCATACTTTAATGTGTTTGAAAATTTTGCAATAGGCACATGTGATTTATACTGCCTAACCAGAAACAACACCACAGCTGCTTTTGTTGTGTGGAAAATAACTTGTGTAATGAGTTCCTGTTTCCGAGGGAATTTTTCCTCTTCCCTTTCTCTGTCCTGTGGGGAGGAGAAGACTTGACGCAAGGAGAAAGTCGAAGAGAGGCGGATTCTGGCGGATGACTCCTGAGTTAGGGGCGGGTCCTCACACTCTTCCTACCACACGCTTTTCTTGGCATCTTGGGAGGTTTCTTCGTGAGCAGAGCTTGCCCACCCAGATCAGTGGCCTCCTGTGGGAGCTTCTTAGCGTGACCTTGCCACATGTCCTTGTCCTTGGAGTCTTACTCCTGGGACTGCTTCTGAGAGGCCGGGCTGGCTCAGGAGCCCAGGCCTTCCCTCCACAGTGGGTGAAGTGTGGGTCACCTGCTGTCCTGCCCACAGCACGGGGCACAAGAACCTCCTGGAAGTGGCGAGTAGTCAGTATTTTCTGTGATGGAAAGAAAACGGGGAGCACTGACGGAAGAATTGCTTTCTGTCGTTCCCTCACCCGGCTGCCTGTGAGGAACTGAGTCCTGACTCAGCCCGGCCTCCACACAGGTGTGAAGTAGGCCAGGCACCAGGGCTTCTGGTGATGAATTCCCTCATGAGTTTCTGTCTTTAAGCAACAGCATTCTTCCGCACCTTCCTCCCTCGTCTGCAAGTTGTCTTTCTGCTTCCTGAGCCCTATTCCGAAGGCCTTGGTGTCCTTCCTGTTTCACTCCCTCAGTGTGGTGCCATTAGGCCTCTCAGGACCCAGGCACCAGAGACTTCATCCTTCACTGAAGCCTGGCCCAGCCTGGCCCATGGGCTTCGCTCGCCCCAGCTCAGGCTAGGGGGCCACTGGGCCGCCAGCACACTCCTCAGGCAGGGACAAACTGACTGAAGGACCCTTGGAACCCACAGCATAAAGAAAGAGCAAAAAAGATGGCTGACAGGAAGTAGGGAGGTGGGTCCTTCTCAGAGAGGAAGGGGATGAGAGGTGGGGGGAAGGGAGGGGAGGGCAGGGATAAAGCATCAGAGAAGGAATGAAGATGTGCTACGTGCGTGTAACACGAGGAGGGTGAGCATTTCGTGCTACGAACCTGGACTAATAAAAAGGAAGTGCACGCTTTTATCACCCAGGATGTTCTCTAAGGGTTTTCTTTTCCCCTTCTTCCTCCCCCAAAAGGAATCCACTTGTCACAGTGTTTTTAAATCACTGGAATGTTCACTTCGGGCACAAACCTTAGCTTGTGTTTAGAAATACATTTGAGGACCTGGGATAATATTATTTTTGTTGTATTCTGGATATGTTGCACCAGCCAGTGTTATTGCAGGTTATTGAGTTCAGCTCTCTTTCCATGTAAAATAAATATATTTCTTTGTTAGTTTTATATCATGTATGCCTATGAATTTTCTCAAATTATTTTTGGCTATGATGGGATATAGCCAACGAAGGAAAGAATTCAGTAGATGAATGAAAGGATCAGTGGAGAGCTGTTGACCCAGCGCTGCTCATCACCACTGACTAAATGTGTTAAGCAAACAAGGCCAGAAGAAAGGTCTTCGCTCCTGTCCTTGCTTTTAAAAGTGGCACCATGTTCTGTGAAATAATTGAATAGAAAAACCTAATTCTATTGTCCCTTTTCTTAGTTCTGCCTTAAAATCATTAACTCCTTTCACATGTATGAGCCAGAGCTTTTAAAAAGATGATTAATGACTCTGAGAATTTCTGTTATTCACATTCTTCAGAAGTGAGTGTCCCTAACCAAACCTTAATAGCCTTTGGTAAATCCTGCTTCCTGCAGAAAAGAAAGAAAATCAAATCATCAGCATAATGGCAGAGCAAATCAGACCCACATTTCCTTGAAGACAAACTTCCCATCCTCTTGCTGGCTTCTTTTTTGCACCTGCATTGCCCACACCCAGGCAAAGAATTTTTTCGACCCCAGCCAGGGAAGTCATCACTGTTTTGATTGTCAGCTGCTCCAAGGGTTGTCAGTGGTTCGAGGAGAATGAGGGACTCTGGACTGGGCTCCCATGGGTGAAGCTGGCAAGGACTTTGGCCTGCTCGTAGGGCTGCCCCAGGACACAATCGGAAGCCAGACTTTTTTTCTTGAGAAGCACATTACTACTATGGGCAACCCGATGAGGGACTTTTCATAAGGTCACCAGTGAGATTTTCACGTAAAACCTGGGAGTTTCCTCCAAATGCCCAGATACTTCAACTCAGTAGCCATTTTCAAAGAGGCATAGAGTAAACAGGAAGTTTACTGTAATGAAGTCGGGGATACCGGTCACATGAGAGGCAAGTCGTTTTCTCCAGGCTTGAATCATAAGGATGTACTAGGGGTGGACAGAGTGGGGACAAAAGAATGAAATAATTCAAAGAAATAGCCCTGAGGGAAAGTGTTGTCAGGAAGAAAAATCAGCTAATCAAAACGAGTCCAGTGTGTGTATGTGTTTTAGTACTAGTACTTAACCAGCCCGAGTGTCATACGGGCATGTTGGCACGCTTAATTCCAAACATCTGAGCCCAGTAAGCATTGCCAGGCAATGGTGGGAAATTTGGATAGATTGCATGGAAAACAACAAAACCCACGAAAATGACCAAACAGCTAAAAGTTGAATCTGGCTCATTAAAACAGCACACATCAGAGGCTAAGATGGAAACCCACCATTATCTTGGTTTGAACTTGCAGCTCCTGGCGAGGCACAAAAGCTTGCAGTGGGACAAAGTCCTGCGGCTGGAGGAGGTGCAGGCCCAGCTGGGGGTCAGCCTGGAAGAGATGCTGCTGCTCACAGAGGACGCCCTTCACCCCGAGCCCTACAGCCCCGAGGAGATCTGTGCGTGCCTGGGAATTAGCCTGGAGGAGCTGCGGACCCAAATCCTGAGTCCAAACACTCAGGACGGTAAGTCTGCTGGGTAGAGGAGGGCCCGAGCTTCTCCCCACGAACGCCTGGGCGCTCTTCAAACTCCCGTGGATACTTCTGATCTTAAAGGGTACTTGAGGGAATTTGGAGAACGGGTACATTTTGGCAAACTTAATTATCTCGGTCCATGGCTTCACAAATTCACACATTCACCACCACCGAACGTGTCTTAGTATACACCACTTGCTCGGTCTGTGCAGAGGTGAGTGAGACATGATTCCTGCCCTCAGGAGGGTCATAACTCGGTAAGCATTTCCTAATGCTTATTTCCTAATGAAGGAAAAATCCCTTCATTAGGTCGCCAATAATAGTAGAGCCGTGGGCTTCTCCACCCTCAAGAAAACGAGCCTGGCTTCCGATTGTGTCCTGAGGCAGCCCGACAGGCAGGGCACAGTCCCCGCCAGCTCCACCCGTGGGACCCCAGCCCAGAGTCTGTCATCCTCCCTTTGTTAACTTAACTTCCCCCTTCCGTGTTTGTGGTTATTATAGTCCCTGTTATAGGAAGGTCAGGATTAGCACCACGCTGCTAAGTGCTGTGGCTGGCGCTGGGGACACCTGGATGCCTTGCTCCTTGGGGTGAGCCCCGGGACTGGACCGCTACTGGGGGAAGCTGATTTCTATTGGCCAGCCGCTTTCAGCAGTGTTGTTTTTATAACTCATGATATCAGAAGCTGAGATGAAAGCTGGGCACGTGTGGGAGGCACGGTAGGGGGCCTTGGAGTAGTGGGTGTTCAGCTTAGAAACAGAGCTTGTCTGTTTGTGGGCAGGAACATGGAGTGAAGGTTTAAGTTCTCTTTAGAGTAAGGTTGTGGGTGTGTGTGTCGGGGGGACGAGGGAAGCTTGGCACAGACATCATCCTCGGGGCCCCATTTCTGTCGCATTCAGTTCATTTCTGTTACTGAAACTGTAACACCGGGGTGGTGTCCACGGTGGCAAAGAACGAAGCCATGGACGGAAGAGGTAGGGTATAAGCAAATGTATTCGAAAGCTACAAAGGCAAGGGAGTAAAACTTCGCCAGCCGGGAGGGGTCCTGAGGAGGAGCCCTGCAGGGCCTCTCAGTCCAGGGGTCCAGGAGGGGGGCCGGGCCATTGCACGAGTGATCCGCTCTCTACCCTGTAGGAGACACCACGCTTTTCAGGGTACTGTGCAGTGTCATGTAGCACCATGCAGGGTGCCCTTGGGCCAGGGGCTGCCCGGTCACTCTCGGTGGGTCCCAGGCAGCCAGAGTACACCTGGCGGCTGTTTTGGGGCTCCTCAATTCCATTTTGAGACCCCGCTGTCCTTAGTGCCTAATGGAATCCTAACTCCTCTCTCGCTAATTCCTGTCTCATAACCAGCTACTGGGTGTCGACTGTGGGTTTGTCTGCAGAGTAATTGCTTAAAGGCTGAGACTACTGATAATATGGGCACGGGATAAAGGAATAATTTAAGGGCGGTGGTCAGGTTTCAATTTCCTGCACTAGCAGATTCACTTTAATTTGGTGAATCCTAATTAAGGCTCTAGAACTAGGATGAGCAAACTCTGGCCCACGCGAGGCCTGCCGCTTGCTGTTGTACAGTTAACTTTCACAAGAATACAGCCACGTGTTTGCTATGATGGCTTTTGCAGCACAGTGAGACACAGCCTGAATAACCCACCGGTTCTAGAATAGTCTCTGGCCTGTGGCAGAGAAGATTTGCCCACTCTTGCTCCAGGAAAGTGTGAGACCAGTGTTTACCTCATGAAATAGGCAGGATAGGAGTTGCTCCCTTCCTGGGTGATTGTGTGATGTGCCAGTGAGACATTCCTGATACTGGAAAGGCCCTGTGGTGCTGCGAGTATTTGAGAGACCAGCAGAGAGAGGTTGGAGCTGGCTTTGCTGAGAAGATAGCAAGCAGCCCCAGGGAAATAATGAACAGGAGTGTCCTAGAAGACAGCAGACAGAAGGAATTCCAGGCAGGCCAGACAGCTGGTGCGGAGCAGGGAGGAGAGAGGGCTGCACACCTGAGAGACGCAAGTGGGTGGGTGTTTCCGGAGCACAGAGTTCAGGGTGGAGAGTGACCGGGGTCAGGCTGGGTCCTGTGTGGTGCTACCTGGGTGGTGGGGGGACAGCAACAGGCTTGTGGGAGCAGAGGTTGGGTGGCACTGGGCAGAGTGAGCTTCCAGAGAGATGGCCTCTGTCTGTTGACCGAAGATGATGTCTGATTTCTTTAATTCAGCAAATACACATTGGATTCTGTTAGTCACACCTGCTATAATGCAGGGCGTGACAGGGAGGAGAAGGTGGGTGGGTCTCTGAAGGAGGTGGTGCAGCCTAGGCAGGTCATGCTAGGCAGAGCAGGGCCTGAGTGAAGACCCAGGGACTCCTGGAAGAGAGCAGAGGCCTGGAGGGCAGGTGCTCAGGGCACAGTGGGAGCCAGCCTCGCCAGATGCAACCAGGAGACCACGGCACCGCTCCATGCCCAGTGACAAAACCCAGGATAGGGATTGTGATGGGTGGTCAGACTCCGTGGACAGCTCAGCTGGAACTGGTAATTGCCTATGTCTGGGGAAGAAGGAAGAAATGAGGGAAGCAGAAAGGAAGGAAGGAAGAAGTAGAAGGAAAGTCAAGCCAGGTGGTCCTAGACACCTCCCCTGGAGCCAGGTGTACTGGTGCATTCCTGTAATTCTGTTCACTTGGGAGGCTGAGGCAGGAGGATTGCCAAGTTTGAGGCCAGTATGGGCAACTTAGCAAGAACTTGTCTCAAGCAAAACAAAACTACACTGCTCTCTTCTCAGTGAACCCCTCCCCACTACTTTCTGCTACCTATCTGATAAGCTGAATACATTTCTCACCTTTTCCTATACCTCTTAGCTCACAATTTCTCTTTCACTGTGGCTGTATCCCTTCCTTTCTGCGTTGCCCGTCCTTCCTCCCCTTCTTTCAGCAGCTTTGAGGTTTTGGAATAAGTTAACTTCCCAGAATACTTTGAAACACACAAAGGATACTTTGCTGATCACAGGAAAGGTATTGTTATGTAAGTATTTACTCTTTCCCCCCAAAGAACAATGATGTCATTGTCATAGCTGCTACACCACTCATAGTTCCTATAACTTCCTAGATTTTTTTTCTTTTTTTGGTACCAGGGATCAAACTCACAACCTTGTGCCTGCCAGGTAGGCACTTACACCACTGAGCTAAATCCCCAGCCCTATGTTTTGTTTGTATTCCATAAATCTATGTTGAATAAATAAATAAGTTAGTAAAAACTTATGAACATCTCTTCTTCTGTGGACTCTGGAGTTGCTGGGATTAACATTACTCAGTTTACGTTCTAGATCGAGTCATCTGGCCCCAGCCACAGGTCCAGTGGGATTTTGAAACCAAAATCTTTATCTCTTTGGCTTAATCCTTCTTAGTCTTTTTGTTTGGTTGGTTGGTTTTAGACCTTGAGCAACATTTTTGTTTTCAGTTTTTTAATTTGAGACAGTCTCACATGTAGCTCCGGCTGGCCTTGAACTTGTAGTGATCCTCCTGCCTCAGCCTCATGAGTTCTGTGGTAAGAGGGGTGCACCACCATGCCCAGCTTGCAGATGTTTTTCTTAACCATGTAGAGGACTGGAGGTGAGCGTGCAATTCCCCAGGCAGAGGAGTCCGGGGCGGGTGCTGCCCCTGTGGGTGCCGCCCCTGTACTCCAGGCGCCTGCTGTTTTCCCGTGAGGAGACCCATGCTGTATAGGGACATGGAGGCTCTGATGCTGTCATTTCACTGAAACTCTGTTCTCCCGGATGTGTGAGTGAGCTGTGAGCTGGCCCTCACCCGGCGTGAGTGTGAGTCATGCGATGCTGACTCTGCGGTGTCAGTGCGGGGAGAGATGGCTGCCATGGAACGTGGCTTCTGCTCCCCAAGGCCCTTGTCCAATTATTATTTTGTCCTTCCAAATTTCTGATAGTTACATTTAGAAATGTATATGGGCCATTCAAATGAAAGGCACACAAAATAAAATCACCAAGGTTTTTTTTTTTTTTTTTTTGGTACTGGGAATCGAACTCAGGACCTTGTGCTTGCCAGGCAGGCGTTTGTGCTGCTGAGCTATCTCCCAGCCTAATCCCCAAGTTCTTTAGATGCTTGGAGTGCCCATAACCCTTCACTAGGGATTGAGTAGGAACAGCTGAGGGGTTATTTGCCAGCCATGCCTACGGGGAGACAGGGTTGAAGTGTGTGGTCTGGGATCTTGCAGGCTTCACGAGAGGGGGAGGTGACCCTGTGGTCAGAGCCAGGAGAGGCGGGCAGAGGTACCGAGCCCAGGAGCTGAGTCAAGATCACGCAGGGGACGGGGAACCCACAGAGGAGGCGGGGAGGAAGGCAGAAGGCGAGGCAGGAAGTAGTAGGGGGAGCACTGGGGCCTTCACTTTGTGGGTGTCCAGGCTGGTCTCCGGGTCGGGCACCCTGGCCGGCGCCCAGCTGCACTGTGCTGACCTGGATGCCAGTCATTCCTTGTGTCATCAACTTCACCTGGGACGGTCTCCCGGCAAAGTGCCTGCTGGTTGCTGGCTCATTTATTTGAATTCGTGATGATCATGGCTTTGGGATCAAGTCCAGGGACCTGGCATGGACTGATTTTTAGGAGGACATCTAGAGTTGATGGGAAAAAGCCCCCAAACCAGAAATAACAATAAAGCGATGAATCCTGACTCCTCCCTTGCTCCTTCTGGCTTCGCTCTCCCGTCTTGGCCTTCTCACCAGCTGGTTTCAGCAGTTCTTCGACAAAATCTTATTTTGGTTTTTCCTGTCTCATGATTTTTCTCTTCGGACCAAAGAGAAGTGGTGAGGATGGGTTAGTCTGAGGATGAAGCGTTTCCTTTGGGCCATGGCTCATCTTGGGGCGTTGGTTTAGAAGAGGTTTCCGAAGCTCGGTGCATTGAAGGAACAAACCCAGGAAATCTGGGGCACGCGAGCTGTCCACTGTGCTGTGGGAGAGTCTTGTGCGGGAAGGGCTGGGCTTTTCAGCTCCCCTAGGTTGTCTCGGCTGAGCCCACGAAATATAATTCGCTTTTCCATAATGGAAGAGCATGAAGGCGGTTCGCAGCATAACAAAGCTCAGTTCAGGGCTATAAATGTCCAATGAACCATTCTCAGATATGAAGGAGATTGATTTTTAAAATAGCTTGTAAGACGCTCAGCATCACACACTACCATCGCAACAGACTTGGTTGTTGTTCTTGTAAGACTTTTGGAAGAAAGTTTTCCATAAAAAGCTAGAATCATAGGTCCTCCTGGAGTTTACAGA